>VXAZ01005257.1:56055-91884 GCA_013399875.1 Gymnorhina tibicen | reverse complement strand
GGTTTTTAGTTTGTTTTTTTTCTGGAGCCTAAATAAATGTCTGTTAAGAATTATTGGAGTTAGAATAAAGTTCTTCCTGAGTATGAACAAGACCTTATAGCTATAATTGAGATGGATTAAACCCCTAGCCTTGAACATTCATATGTTAGTTCAAAATCATGACATAGATCCTAATAGTAAAAATTAAATGTAGGCTCACAGATCATAAAGCAACACTTAAGTAGAACTCAGTATCTGGATGATTGGCAAGTATAACAGCCTCAGTAACAAAATAAGAGAAAAGATATAAAACCCATGGATTCAAACTGCAGTCTCTCTCTTCTTGCACTGTACTTTTTCTCCTCACTGTAACTTCTGGAAGTGTTTGAAATGTAATATGTAATTAATAAGTGTGTCAAAGGATGCTCTAATTAGAGACAAGATTTAGTATTCCAGTAGGGTTTCAGCTGAATATGTAAATTTTAATTATGCTTTTATAAAGCTAAGTTAACCAACCACATTTCTAATACAGATTGAAAAGTATATATCCATATTATCAAAACACCTTTAAGCAGAATAACACATTACCTGTGTCTGTCAGTATGTTTATCACTTTTGGAAATGGACAGATTATTTGAGATATTAAGCATTTAAGTAAATATATTAACAGCATTAAAGGCATTAGCTGAACTGCCAATGAAAATGAAGGCAGAGAAACATAATTCACATGTTCCAAAAGTGTCCTGGAAAGAGTGATAAACAAGGCTGCTCCTCCTGGCAGAAAATACTCATTAACAGGTGGGTTCAGTGACTGCTTTGGCCACTAATGATATGTGTGAGTTTGGGCTCATTTCGTATATTCCTCCATAGATACAGTTTGGCACTATCTATAAATATATATTTTAAAATAACTCATGAGAGAGAAATACTGTACACAATGTCATGACTTTACACAGTCCTGTTTCTGCAGTCATTAAGATTTACATTAATAATCAATTTTAATTTAAATTTATAACCCATCATGTTCATTTGGAATTCTTTGTGCAGGCGGTAACAGCTGTGCTAATGAATTTTGTGTGATACCTTATGAATAAATAATTTTCCTTGCTAGTCTCGCTGAAAGAATTAACCCTATATTACTGACCGTTTTTTAAGAGCATATCAAACTAAAACAGTTTCTCACAGTATTTAAAAAAGCTGCTGTACTACATATGATTTATGTAAATGAAATACAAATGAAATAGTACTATATATGAGTGATATAAATGACATATAGGGCCAAGAGTACATCATAGAGCAATGAGATGAAATACCAAAATAATCTTCTCCACACCAAAACCATAATTTTCTACGAAATAATAAAGAGGTGTTTCACAACATGATGGCATTTTGTCTTGATATGCATTTTGAATAGGAATAGAAAAAAGTTTGGAAAGTCTTTTATTGCTTGTTTGGATAGAAGTTGAGCCAATTTCTGTTGCCTAAAACTAATATAGAAAACCTTTGAGAATGTGTCTGTAGGATTTCTGCATACTAGACAAATTGAACAGCATCTAGTTCAATCTCCTTTTTCAGTGAAGCCTCTCTATTGCTATACTGTAGTGCGTACTGTTTTGGAACTTTGAATATCAGAAGCTTGAAAAGTCTGAAAAGTCGTTTTTATATTTTGTTGACTGGCTACCATATCTATTTTTGAGTTTTTATTTTGTTGTGTGCTTGTGGAAGAAAGACATCATTAGAAATAGATATAATTGCTGTTGATCTGGGATAATGGTATAGGGTTTTTTTCAGTTAAATAGAAATGATCTTCCTTTCCTTTTTCCTGAGAATACATTAACACATTCTTATATCAAATGAAGATCAAATTCTAGAGTAACTATTTAAGCAAAAGTCTGATTGGAATACTATTTTCTGAGTTACATCAGTGTGACTCTGTAATAACAGGACAGCTCAAACCTTACAATGAAAGTAGTAACCAATTCACATTTCAGTATATTCTGAAATAGGATAAGAGTCATTGCAGTTAAGCATAAAAATAGGATTAGTTCTTTTTATATTTATTAAATTATCTTGATACATTTAAATTTCCATATGTTTAGTGAAAATTTCTTTTTAAACATTTTTGCCATGAATGTTAGCTGGATTATTTTATTAAGTATTAGTTCTTTACAAATTCTATTGAAAATAATATTATATCTGATGTTAAATCCTGTTACAGTGAACAACTGCTCTTTAGTTTCTCACGGGTAACAGACTGAAGATCTTCAATATTTGAGAAAACCATAAGGAAGATCCTAAGACGTAAAATTCTGGATTAGGAATTAAAAATTTAGAGAACCTCTTTACTACTCTCATACAACAGTTTTCTTGGATTTCAGAAATGTGGTTGTGTGTCAGCAGGTACTGAAAATAGAGTAAAACAATTCTGAAATAATATTGTAAATGAAGTTTGTGGTTGAAATAATGAAATTCAAAGAGCTGTTGGTTTTTTACCTGTGTTTTTGTTAAATACCCAAAGAATCAAATGGTAAGTGCATTCATTTTATTAACTTTTTAAAATCAGAAACTCATAATTTGCTTGGATTTTAGCAAGATACATACATCTAGTTATAAACATATGCATGCATGGGCTGTTAATGTTTTTGTAGCTATTCTGACCGGCATTTCAAAGGCTATAGACAATATAATTTAGTTGTAACAACTCAAATGACAGTCAGTTTCAAAACCATAAATTTACAGATTTTATCTTGGACTTATACCTGGGAGAGTGAATGGCATTTCTGAAGTGATTTAATAACATGATTAATACTTCCAAATGGTAGGGAAGGCAGTATAAATTCATTAAGATTTGTTTTGAATGATAATGCAAGAGGTTAGTTTTCAATGTCCTCACGATGTGACCTCAAAAGTGTTTTTCTTGTCTTAATGAACCCAAGTGGTTTATTGGTGATTTAAGATATTTTTTATTAGTTTACTAACAGCATAATGGTTAGAAAGAGGTTGGGTTTGTTTGTTTACTAATTGATTTACTTTAGTTAATTCCACTTGTTTTACATGGTTGGTAGATTTGGAGAAAAGAAAACAAGTTCAGTAAACAAATTACACTTCTCATCTGTGGTGTTTTTTCCTTATCTCTGTAAAGAGAGATAATGCTAGAAAAAATTCTGGGAAAAGGTGTACCATGCTGTACTAGTTTGAAAGCAAACTAGTGAGAGAGTCCAAGTCAGAAATACAATTTAATAGGAAAAATAAAATAAATGCAGTAGCACAAAAAAACCCACTGACAAGGTCAGAGCACATACCTGGCCCCCTGATAATCGGGGGGTTGGTAACAGTCCAGTTAGATGGTGACTGCAGTCCTCCTGGAGTGATGGTTCTGTTGAAGGGTCTGGTCTTCCTCTGAAGGTCCAGCAGTGTTGTGGAAGGGTCTGGTCTTCCTCGGAAAATCCAGCAGTGTAGATCTTGTCCTCTGCGATCCCAGTAAGTAAGACTGCCTCTGCTGTTCCAGGCCCCAGATTTTATCCCGCTGGGAATGCTTGGCTCCTTCCCCCTGGGCAGAGCATCTCACAATGGGATGGTGAGCCATGGGGCAAGGCACTGATGGGCTCATTAACAGGAGATAGCCCAGGTGCAGGTTATCTCTGAGTCATGGGGCAAGGCATTGTTGGGCCCATTAACAGGAGATAGTCCAGAGGGAGGAGGCAAGGAACATTGCTACACCTGGTCTCAACAGCTCATGGTAATAGAATACACTGTAACCCAGGACACATGCTTAATCTCAAGAATACTGAAAAACTTTTGAATACTTTCAGCTATTTACAAATGAAGCTATTATTGATTTCCTTACTCCAGTACCTATAATTAAAGTTTTTTAGATCAGTCCTTTTTGCTGTGCTAAAATGGATCAGTGCTGTCTCACTCTATACTTTTAGTAGATACTAGAGACTAGTTATGCTGTGCTTGACTTGCTAAAAGTTTTCTCCTGAGCATGGCACCAGATATTTTAGGAAAAAAAGTGAAAATTTTTTAAAATGTGGCCTGCATGCTAAGAAATTAGTGAGGGAAGCTGTTAATAACAGTTTTTCTAAGTTATTAAATGTTCTGTCTTCTTGGTTTGATTACCTTAATACCCTGATCTGATTAAAGCATCAAAAGAAACAAGGATTTGCAAAACTAGAAGAGAAAAATGTGGTGTTCCCCTTCTATTCAGTAGCTCAGCAACATAGGTTTCAGTAAGGGAAAACTTTTACTTTCCTTTTCCTAACATGAATCTGCATCTGTGCCTCTCAATTAAAAGCTATAATGTACATTCCTGGAATAAAAAATAAAAGAAGGAAGGAACTACATAGAATTATCTGATAAGAGCAACATATTTTAAATAACTGAATTGAGTCAAAAATTCCTTATATGGGTAAATATAACAAAAGAATGAGTGAGGTTTTTTCTTCACATTTTTTTAAATTAATACGCAGTCTTGGCAGGGGGATGTCTAGGCTTTTGGCTTTTAATGGACTTCTGGAGGTTTAGTCCATTTGTTGTTGCGCTGCTGGAAAATATCCTTTCCATCAGTTTACAGGGAAGCATGAAGTGCAGTCACTTTCCTGAATGTGAGTCATGATGTGAGCAGGCTAGGGAGAGAATAAAATATAAAGACCTTGTATCTGCATTAATCTGTGAAGATTTCCTCCGAGAATGGAAATTCTTTGATTCCTTCTTGTGTGTGTACACTTCTGTCCTCTAACTGTGGCTTGAAAAACAGTCTGTCCTTGAATGTAAGAAAAGAAATCAGGCCTTCCTGATGCAAAAGGACTCCCCTGCCTATCAGATATTAAGAAAAACAGAGGCCCTGTGTCAAGCCTGAAAACCTGATAGCTTGAAATTCCTGCTGCTTAGATGAATGTGATAGTTAATTGCCCCAAACAAGTCTGAGTCAGAAGCTCGAATTACTACAAGAAAATTTAGGAATAAATATTCTAGGTTTCCTGAAACTAAACCTGAAGTTCCTCTGAAGACTACCAGATATCAGTTTCTCAATGCTCCCAAGATTTCGTGATCTAGTGGAAAAAAAAACCACCTTCCTTATTTCTGCAAGGAGCTTCACCTGTCACTATTTGAAGATTTCTAAGCTTCTGACTAGGAACTCTAGCCCATAAATTTGCTTCATCTTCTACTCATGTCCTTCACTTACACTGTCAAAATGTGAAGGTTCAAAAGTATTTATGCTATATATCTTCTGTTCAATAGTAATGAAGATTTCTAGGTGTCTAGTACAATTGCACTGTTTCCATATCTCAATATGAACAATAAATAGCTTTTAAGTAAGTAGTTAAAAATCACTGTGGTCACAGTAGATACATAACTTAGAATTTTGTGTCCGAAGAAAGATGCCATGAAAATCTTGAGTCTTGAAGTGATTTAAGCCTATGCAACTCTCCTTCTGTCATTCATGATGGTTGGTGTGCAAATGAGTCTTACTTGGAATATAATAGGAAACATGAATAATGTTCACCTTCACATAAGTTTCAATAATCAAGTTCTTTACAATGAAAATATTTTTGTTACCATGGGTTGAATTTTCAGCAATATATGTTTTTAGGATACAACAACTAAACATGTCTTTGCTGCTGAGTTGTCAGAAGTACATAACTTAATGAGAATAAGAATGAATAGAAGTAGGTGTCTTCTGTCTTAGCACTGTGTGTTTATCTGCTTACTAACAGCTCATTTTTCATTAAAAGCATCTTTTAAATGGAATAAGGATACCTTTCAATAGGAAAAAAACCCACTGCTGAATATTAATTTTTACTTTAAATACAAAATATTATTCTAGTTAAAAATAGAAAATATGACTTAGTTGTTCAGAGCCTTTCATACATAATGCCATCATACTCAGTAACTACAAGCACACTTTCCCCCATTCCCACCCTCCCCTACTTGTTTTTCTAATCAAGGACATGCTTTCTCCCCTGAGGCATGTGGGAGTTTAACAATTACTTGCAGCTCTAACACCAAGCAATTTCTTCTGGGACTGCAATCTGTTAGAGTTCAATTTTCTCAGCCATAGATGAAATGATCAGAATGAATTTGTTCCTTCAGACTGAAACAGAATGAATAAACTAAATGTGATTGAAATGAACTTCTGTAGCACTCATATGAGTGCAGGCGTCTTTTGCACATAAGCATACTGTCACATACAAATACAAGTGCTGGAGTTTCAAATAGCTGCTTTCCTTCTTTCCTTCTGCTGCTTTTCATTTCAGATGTGACTTTTAAACACATAAATTTTACCTACAGAGATCATTAAGAACACAATTAGGAATGTTAGAAACAAAGTAATTGCACAAACAAGTGGGTAAAGATTGGGATGTTTTTCTGAAGAAGCAAAACAATATATTTAAGAAGAAATTGATCTACAGAAAAAATACCAACAAAGACATGCACAAACCCCCATCAGAATTATATCTCTGCATTTACTTGCAAACTAACCATGGTCCCAAACATACTTTCAATAGAACTTCATTTTATTTCATCAAGATTTACAAACCATGCAGGAATCTGTTTGTTGTAGGAAAATCCAGCCAGCTTTCTCAGCAGACTTGGGAGCTGAGACTGTGACTGATATTTAGATTTTTGATTGAATTTGATTTTATTTAAATTAGTTTAGTGGGTCTAACAAACTTCATTTGGAAATCACATGAAATAGAGGAGACATTCACCCTTCCAGAACATAATGTAGATTTCCTTCCATTCTTTCCAGAACCACATGAAGAAACAAAACTACTTCTGAAGATTTACAAAACAAAATACAGCTTTAGTTTACTACTTGCCTCTTACTCCTCCTTTGTGCTCAAATGTCACAATTTTCTTGTCTCAGATTTCCTTGTAATTCACATCTGTGGCTGATGTTGAAGCATTGTAAACAAATCGAAATGGTGTCACTGTAGGTAATTCTCTTTATTCTTTGAAGAAGCTGAAGAGTAATTAATTCAATCGTTTGTATTTAATCATGTCTTGTTTTTTCTCTCAAACCAGGCACAAATTTAGATAATGAAACCTTCAGAGACTTCCTCACAGGCAGATGTAATACATGGCATTATAAGCTGTAAAAAACCCCTGAAATTATTACTCTTTTGCAATAGCTCTTGAGAATTAAGTCCTGTGAACTACTGAGTTTTCTGCACCCGTTATTTGCAGGGTAAAAACTCAAATAGACAAACAATAATCTAAACTTTTCTAGAGGGAGTTCCAGTGTTTCATCTGACTGTGTGAATGTGGTGTGTGTAGGGAGCCAAGTGAGGCACCCATCGTCTCACTGTAGCAGCCCCTTTTGAAGGCACCTTGGTCCTAGTTCAGCTGGTGCAAGTGAGACTGTCAGAGTGGCTCCTGGATGGTCAGACAGGAAAGTTTCCTCAACACAAGGCTGGATGATACTGTAGCAGAAGGGACCTATGCACTGAATAAATCAGTATGAATATAAATATGTGCCAATACTCCTTGTTAAACAAGGAGAAAATGTTCAAATTGCACCTTATGTTTAATCTTCTTTACACTATTGTAAAACATTTGTGGTAGGTGATGAGTTACACAGTCTTTTTCTATCTAAGGATCCAAGGTGACATGCACTTAATTCAGTCTGCCTGAAAATTCTAATAAAATATAGGGGTTTATATACTATAAGGAAAGCTAAAAAATAATAAATTAGCTACCTTTCATTTTGTGTCAAGTGTTATTAAACATGAATTACTCTTAAAGTGGTTTCTGTTCAGAGGCTGCCTTTTGTAGCACAGCGAAGTAGAGTATCCTTCAGAACACGTGAACTAGTTAGGCTAGTGCTAATAATTCTCTCTTATGTATGAAAAATAGACTGACTGACTTTTAAAGTGGCTGTGATAATCAACTGTAGTAGGACTCCATAAATTCTATTTAGTACTCTTTCCTTAGGACAGTATATAAGTAATAAGTCCAAATCCCTGAAATCTTTAAAAAAACCAGTCAAGCATTTTGGAAATGCAGAAAACCAACATGAGTTTAAATAGTGAAAAAGACAGATCCGTCACTAACTATATGTTTGTCTCTTTAGGCTGGAGCAGTGCTGGTTTTAATAGATATGTGAAAATATTTCTTCATAACTCATGATACTGTCTTCTAGATGCTGCCAATATGGTTTCAAGGTAGCTGACCAGCTATGACACTTTGTTAATGGAGCTATTATTTGTGTGCTCATATTTTGGTTTCTAGGCGTGCTTTAAATAATACTCTGTGTGTGATTTTTCTGGTGTATAAGATGGGTCACCCTTTAAGATGCCCATGTGGACAACACACAACAGATCTTCCCTGCTCTTCCTCTCCTCCTCTCTGCTGTGCCAGAACAAGGTTGTCTTCCTGCAGGTCCTTAAAATGTGTTTCTGTAATACACAACAAATCACATACTGTGGCAAGGAAAATAAGATTCAGAAGATCTTCGAAAAGGAAAGAGGGAAAGGCTAAGGTACAAGCTCAGAGCTTTTCCTTCTTTGAAAACTACACACACACACACAGAGTAAAAAAGTATGATTTTCATGCTCATTCAAATTATTAACTAAATTCCTGGAAAATTTGCATGGTTTGGCTGACTAGCAATGAAATTAAGACCTTTATACTACAAAGTATATTTCATTTTTTTAAAAAAAAGTTGCTGCTGTCGATCCTTCCAAGTTTCATATGGTGTGCAGTGTTCAACAGTATTAACCCCAGCATTTTGGAGCTGATCATAAAACTGCGTGCCTTATGTATTTAAGAGAATGACTACTAGCTGCTTCATATTTATATTTTCTGGTTTTGCATTGAAAAAAAAAGTAAGACAAAACACAACTCAAGTATTCTGAAAGGTTTGGATCAACTGCAGGTCTCAAAGGGATCTTTGTAATACTTTCCTAAATGTTCTTTAATTTCTAGAAGCGTGAATGAATCATAGATACATATGTGTAAATTTGCAGACACTTATAGACCATCTGCTCCAATGTTCATAGTGACCTAACGTGCTGACTGCTATGACATTTTAATATATTGACACAAAATACAAGGGTTAAAAAGAAAGAAGAAATGAACGTAAAACTAAGCCAAAAGTCAAAGTACTGAAGTGTTAGCAGAAAGCCAGGTTATTAATAATAATTAATAAAAACTATTAGAAATACAAAGGGAAGGAATTCGGAATTGCATATGTACATGTGGGGGGAGTCTGGAGAATATAAGAATAATAGCTGTTTATTTGTGAATATGGAATTTAAAATTAATTAGTATTCTTAAAATTTCCTGGAAAAATTGCATGACTGGAAAGTCAAATTAATGAATTTTAATTCAGGTAGTGAGAAGGTGATGCATGCAAATAGGAAGATGGGAATTAGGATTTACTGTATATTTTTTCAATAGAGTAAAAAAGGCAAGATGACTCCCATAAAATCTCATCTGTGTACATATGTTCTTATTTAATGTTCTTTTTCATTTTACAGAGCAAAACTTTGTATGTTAACAGTGACACCGGTTTTAGGCATTTTTATAAGACTGTGAATGCAGATAAACAGTACACAAGAATTTGAGACTCCCAAGTCTTCCTGTGTTAGTGTCCATAAACTGTAGAATAGCAGAGAAAATCAATAGAAGTGGAGCAAAAAGAAACTAACTTTATAAAGAGGGAGAGAAATAACACCACTGATATCGAAGCTGAGTAATATACTGATGTGAACAAGCAATCATTAGCAGACTGAAGAACAGGGAACAATGAACAGATGTTTAAAATAATTTGTTCTGATTAATACAGATCTGAGAAATATAATTTTATCAACTTTCATTTTTAATTAACAAATACTTGCTCCAAGTTCAATTATAGAAATTTATTTAAGCTGCTTTAAGGCACTGGAATTCACATGGTAAAGCATTTAAAAAAGCAAAAACGTATTAAACCCACAATTTGGAGATTATTTGATACATCTCAAAATTTATTTCTGGGTAGTAGCTGGTGGATGTGTTTCTATCTTATTTCTACAGGAATAGCTTTCTACTGATAGCTTTGCTAGTGTACATCATGTTTTTATCCTTTTCTTGATAGGGAACTTAGAAGTGTCACTGGTGAAATTTGAATGTGGGATGAAGATTAGGATAGGAGTAGGCAATTAAACATGACAGTTATCTGAATTGCTAAGCAGACAGGATTAATACAAACAGCAAGTGTATCACTGCATCCTAGAGTAAGTTGACTGGTGTAGAAGTTAAGAATTCTAAGGATACAAACAGTGCAGGCATCTTCATCTTAGGAAGCAGTGACTGTGAAAAAACTTAAGACTGTGGAGGATATGGAGGATAACCAACAGACTACAAAAGAACTCCATTATGTATATAGCATTTGATTCCCAGTGAAGAATATGGCCAGAAATAAGTGTTGTACTTGGTGTTTATATAATTTCAGCTGTATTTCTTTGCCCAGTTGTGGCAACCAGAATTCAAAAAGAGGATTAAAAGACTGAGAGTGTTCAGAAGAGCCACAGAAAAGATAAAGGTTTAGAAGGTGTACTGCAGTAAAAGCCAAACTTTTTTTTGAAAAGTTACATATAAACTATTACACTTCAGAAGTTATATCAAAAAAAGAGAGGAATTTTCTCATAAGCAATGACTGACTAAGAGATCTTAAGCTAGTGATAGGTAATTTAGAAAGAAGAACTGGGCCTACACTGAAAAAATAATATTTTAAAATAAAATTAATTAATGAAACCTTTCACAACTAAATTCTGAATTATTTTCTGTAGATCCAGTTGCCTGGAGCATATCCAGTTTTCATGGAAACACATTAATTTGCTCTTTAGGAAGCCCATAACTGAAGAAAATAAATCTGGTGAATGGAATATCTTTTTTTTTTTCCCATGGCATTTTTTTTAGGGAATTCCCCTGCCCAAGATGCCATGAGGAATGCTGTATCCATAGAGGCATGAGAGGCATGAGGCATTTCATTCTTGTGGGCATGAGCCATTACACACTTGAGGAAGGAAAGGCAATATCATTGTCAGTTTCACCTATTTTTAGTCAGGCATTATTGAAGTTTGAAACAGTAAATAGACATTTCCTATGGTATAGATCAGTTCTTCAGTTTCTCTTAATAAAATGATCATGGGCAATCATCATTTCAGTTATTAACACAATTTTCTGGCATGTCCAACTCATAAAGTATAACTACATAAGAATTTATTGTTTCTTCTTTTTTTCTTTCAATTTGTAAAACCTAAGTACTACTTCTCAGAATGATTTTACTACCCGAAATCAATATATCTTATTGGACATGTTTGGTTAGATTACCAGGAGTCTCTTTTAACCAGGTGCCTCAATAAATTAAAATGTGTGATTTTTTTTTTTGTTCACTGAAGTCTTTTGAATAGTCTGGTTAATTTACTTAGAAAAGCAAAATGAATCCTTTGAATTTAAGGAAGTCAGACTGGAAAATCTATTACTATAATTGTTATATACTTTTGTATATATTGTATACTATTGATAAAATTGTTTTTAATAATACTAATTTCACCCCTTGCTTTTGAACATGGGGTGTATTAATTTCATATTTCTTACGGGATGAAAGAATTTGAATGATCAGTTGTTCATGTCTAATATTCTGTAAGATAAGCTAAGCGAAGACTTATGAAAGCTAAAGAAATTCTGGCTTTATCTAATCAGTATAAATGTCTTATATTAATTAACTCATTTTAATAAAATAAGTATTCTAGATGTTAGTTATAGATTCTCTTTGAGTGGAGAAAAATGACAAGAATATATCTCTGACTCAATAAAATGCTTTTTTATAAGCGTAAATTAAATGTACATTGCTTAATCAAATCCAATGACTTAATCACTATTAATCCACTATTGTTATTAATATGACTTGCTATTCTTAAATTGCAAATATCACTTCTGTTGTCAGATATTCTAAAGAAACAAAGATAGCAATTAATAGTACAACATCCTTGTCACTCTTGCAAGAGGCAGAACATACCTGATGTTCCTGGTAGGGACTTTGGACAGATAGAGCAATGTTTTCTGCAATTAATTCTGGTTTCTAACATTCCATGTTTTTCTTATACTGACAGACATTTTTTAATGAAAAAGAAGAGGCAAACAGAAGTATGTGCTTTGGCAGTAGACCAAGTGTCAGGCTAAGATTCCAAAGTATCCTGAATTTTGATGCAAATTAAGTATTATTGTGAGTTGCCTGAAATTTTTCAGCTGCTTAATCAAATAATGTAATGACCTCCTTTAACTATTTTTTTAATCTTCTCTAGACAAATCTCTAATGTATGTAAATTATTCTGTAGTTAGAACTGCTTTCAGAAAAATAAATGATTTAGGATCTTTGACAAATAGGGAGAAAAAAAGAATCCACATTTACACTAAAATTCTTACCTGTGTTCACACAGATACAGTCTAGAAAATATTTTAGTTTTGGAGTTCATGTAATGCCAGCATTATGGAAAGATAATCTGAATTATACCTAAAAGTTTAATTAAAAACAATTACAGAATTCTTTTAATTGCCTTTTCAAAGAAATGAATTTTGATGGCACCAAAGTAAGCCTGTCCAGTAATCAGCTTTCCCTGTTCTGAAAATATCACAGCAGTGACAGTCCTGTAGCTGCTGAGGGAGGCTTCTTAGCTTCTTCAGACGTCATATTTTCTTGGATATGCATCTCTCCATTTAGAATTGAAGATGCCACTAAATTCTATTAGTTGATTAAGAGGAAACTTTTTTAAAACTGCAATTGTAGGTTCATAGAAGCTTAGTATTCAGATGTGTGATTTGTTTTTGTGATTGTTGGGTTTTGTGTGGGGTTTTTTTCTTGGTTTTTGGGGATTATGTTTTGATTTGGTTTGTTGTTGGTTTTGGTTTTTTTTTAATTTCAGATGAAATAGTTTAATCTTCAGTCCCATTTACATGTTTTCCTCTGAAGTAGTCATTCCTAGGAGATGTGATATCACTTTCCCCCATAATTCAGGACTTTCAGAACTTCTTGGTTGGAGTTTCAATTTTATTATATAAATAGTATTTCATCTGACGGAAGATCTGCCGGCATGAGATACACAACCATTGTTTATCCAACGATTGCTTTAAAAAGCTTTTTTGATGTTTTCTCTCTCTATATATATCACCTCTACATGAAGAAAAAGGGCTAGCAGACAGGAAAATGAAGTAGGACTTTAAATTGGATTTGCAGTCTGGACTTACAAGTGTTGCTAAAAGAGAGAAAAAAACCTTAGGTGTACACTGTGATTTTTCCAAGATATCATAAACAGCAGTTAAATATTGTTTTTAATTACTCAATATGCACTTGAAATGTGCAAAGGTTTAATTCCAGATCATTTTAGTAATGAACGTATGCTTGAAAATAAATTAGATGAGTGCCTTTAAGCTAAATCTGAAATTGATGTTTTAGAGAGTTGTCTGGAGGGTAAAATTATACTAATAAAAATTATAGATATATCTATATAGTTATATTAATGCTAATAATTATTAGCTTATGTCTACTTCTGAGATATAGTGGGAGACGACAGTCTTTATTTCTACCAAGTGAAAATACATATTTCTAACATCAAATGGGATGAAAAATGTCTCATCTAATTTTATATTTGGGCTATAATTAAACAGGAGTAAAATCTGAATGAAATTCTATTGTTACATATTGTGCTTGTATGAAGTGATGTCAAATACTGCTGGCATTTATTATGAATTCTATTAACAATTTCTGTAGTGTTCAGGGTCCGACAATAGCATGATATTGCTATTGTTCCAAGGTTACCTATTTTGTTTTTAGAAGTATGCAAAATGAGACAAAATGCAACTTACATTTTCATACTCTTACTCTGCACGTCATTCCAATTTTTAGATAAAAAGTAATCTAAAACAAAAAATGTGTTATTAAGGGAATGCGTCAATACGATAAACTTAACTGACCTTCTCAAAGGACTAATGTAAGTGCAAATAGAAAAATTAAGTCTGAAGGAAATTTAGAATCCAGGCAGAGACTGATTGATATAGTCCCAGAGTGTGTTTATGTAAAAGATGGACAGAAGAAAAAGTGGCAGAAAAGAAGTTGAATGTGTAGAAATAGATGTGTCAAAATCCTACGTAAAATGAGGAGGGTTGTTCTGCTATGGGACTTGAGGGAAGGGGTGAAATACCTGTTTTCAGTCTTTAAAAAAATAATGGTCAAGACCCTCAGAATTGCCCTTAAATGTTGGGTTTATATCTAAGTATGAGCAGTGGTGAAATTTTCTGACTGGGCAGAACACTTTTCTAAATGTAAACAAAATTTAAATAAATTCAATATTATGTAGCAACTCCTCAGTGAGTTGTTCCTTGCGAGCATTTCCAATTTTGTGGGTGTGACGGTTTAGGCCAAATTCAGGGAAACGTCCAAAAGGAACGTCTCCTCAAAGGAAGGCAGGTTACAAACCACCCCTTCCCCCACTTGGGTTCGGGAAAAAACAAATTTTCCTCAGAGGAAAGTGAAGGAGAAAATAAAACTATTTATTTAACAAACACACAGGAAAACAATACTAATAATGCTAAATAATAAAATCTCTCGCTCTGGAGAGAAAACCTGAAAGATTTTAGAGTCCTTCTGTGGGTGTGGTCTCTCTCCTCCTCCTCGGAGCTGGGTTGGCGTGGGGGCCCCCCCCTCCAGGCCAGTGGAAGGTCCCCCGGTGGGGTTCTGATGTTCTGGTGTTCTGAACAAGTCCAGAAGAGAAGAAGGGAAAAAAAACCCCGAAGTCCCAAGAGGAAAAAAAACCTCAACTCTCCGTCCCTCTCCGAAGAAACAGAGCCGAAAAAGCTGACCGAAAAGCCAGAAAAAGAAAAGTGCTTCCTCTGCCTGCCGCAGAAGAAGCTAATCTCTGTGTCCTTGAAGCACAAACTGTTTTGAAAAGTTCGCTCAGTTTTTTTTCTCTGTCTCTTGCATCCAGTTTTAAAGGCATAGAAAGGCTCAGGAATCATGTCTGGGCATAGAGCGGTGGTAGGGGATACAACAGCACAGTCACCCCAAGACAGTGGGAAAAAAAAGTCTATTAAGTTAATGTCTAAAAGTTAACTGTAAAATGATTAGCAAAGTGTTTATAGAACATAGGACTTTTTTATTCTTTTTAGCATAGCTGCAAAAATTCACCTCTTCTAAAGAAATAATGAGTACAGGTAGCAAGCAATGCTTTCTTCCACTTCCACGTTAAGGTTACAAAATAAAATACTAGTATGGCTAACAGTAGTTTTTCTTTCTCTTTTCCCTGCTCTCCTATAACATAACTGGAGCTGAAAAGGCATGGATGAGAATAAACTAGCATTTAACGCATAGGAGGGAGAACATTTCAGAACTGTACTGAACTGTTTCTTTAGTAGCTTTGTAATTTTAGTCATGTTTCCTACTATACATAAAATTGAATTATATGAAAGTCAAGTTTTTAGTAATTATTTTCTCTAATTGGCTAGCAAAATAACTATTCTTATGGTAAACCAGTACAAAATGAAAACCCTGAGATTAGCTTATCTCATTAGAGCATGTGGCTAAAAACACCAGGGTTGTGGGTTTGATCCCCGTACAGGCCATTTACTTTTGTGTTGGACTTGAACCTGCAGGATCCCTTCCAACTGGGAACATTCTGTATGTACCTTGTTTAGGGTCTGATACAACAGTTTTGGTTGCATTTTGCATAATTCCTATGAAAAGATTTTCCAGTTTTCATTTATTGGAAAGTTCGCTGTCTTCTCTGACAACCAGTGCAAACATACCTATATCTACATGTTTTCTAATTAATTCTCTTTAAAAATACATAATAAAAATAAAAAAGAAAATAGGTAAAGATTATGATAAGGATGAGATATTATGAAAAATTACTATAGAGTCTGCATTTGTTAATGCTGGGTTGATGAATCTTCATCTATTTTTGGAATTTATTATTTTTCACAGTGGCTTCATAGTCAGAAAAATTCATGCTGATCATTTAACCTCATTTCCAGCATGAGACAAACACCCTATTGTTGTAACATGTTTCATACTGCTTTTGAACTATCTAACAAAATCTTGATCTAAAAAATTACAGTCATGAAGAATTTATCTCAGCCTTAGTTAATTGTTCTAATGAAAAATGGCCTTCTATTGTTAAAATTTAATTTAAAAATGCAGGTCTATAAAAACTTACTTTTATTTGCAGTCTATGTAGTTTTACTCCAGCTTGATGCTTTATCATAACCTTATATGGGAGTTCCCTACTGGGAAATTTCTGTTCTCTAGAGACATATTTAAATACTGCATAAAATTGCTCCTGATAAACTGAGTTGACTGAGTTCCTTGAAACAGGACTTGAATAGGAAACAAATATGTATATTCACTTTTTAATGCTTCTTATAAATTTGTTTGAATACTCCTCAGTATTTTGCTGAGTTTTTTGCAGTTTTTTTGCGGTCTGGAGAGACACACTGGATGCAATAGCGATGTCACTGGTGAAGAAAGTAACTTCATGTGATGGGTTGACCATGGCTGGACATCAGGTGCTCACCAAATCTATCCCTACCCTCCTCAGCTAGGGAGGGGAGAGAAAATACAACCAAAGGCTCCTGGGGCACAGCTGCCTCACCATAGTCTTTACCACGGGCTGCAGGGGAATCTCTGCTCCGGCTCCCGGAGCACATTCCGCCCCTCTTTCTTCACTGATCTCGGTGTCTGCAAGGCTGTTTCTCTCACATGTTCTCACTCCTCTCTCTGGTTGCTAATGCCCATGGATTTTTTAATCCCTTCTGAAATCTTGTCCCAGAGGCACTACCACTATCACTTATGGGCTCAGCCTTGGCCAGTGGTGGGTTCATAAATAGTAATATTAAAGTAGTATTCATTATGTCTCATGAACTTAATACAAGCTAGACAGGATCCCTTTTAGGTAAGAAAGCACCATTTTTAATTTAGAAGTCAATTTCTGTTTTTCAGCTGGAATGAAGTTTAATATAAAAATTTATTCTGTTGCAGGCTAGCAAATACTTACTTGTTTATATTTGTATTTACTAATTCTTAACAAATTTCAGAGGGTTCTTTAGTGCTGGAGGCATCTTGTCCATCATATCACTCTTCACTCACTCTGAAGTCCTACAAACCATCTCACATTTTTTCTTATTCTGTATAGGAGCACCTGAAGTGTGCAATCACACATTCTCTCCTGTGCTTAGGGGGTTTGTAGCTCACAGTGCACAAAAATAATGAGTAGGTTGTTTTACGTAAAAGATTTTTTTCTCTAGCGAAGATAAACTCTGTTCTTTGAACTGTAGCATGCATAAAATACACCGATATAAAAGATAATTTAATCGTCATAACTAATGGCTGCTGCTGATTCTCCAGCATGGCACACGTATCTTTTTTAAGGAATGGTAGAAGTCCAAGGACAAAGCTGAAACATTAGAATATATTTCTGCTTAGAGTGAGACCAGGAGCCATTGTAATCCAGTAACTTATGCTGAAAATTAAAAGCTAAATAACACATTTAGTTGCCTCATTTATTTTACAAATTCACTCCAAACAAATAAACATCTAACCCAATTCTGAAATAATTACATGTAGCCAGAAATAACACTCATGTCCCTGCTGCAGGTATGTTACTTCTTTCCTTTTTACCCTGCATAATTAAGTTGCACATGAAAAATAATAATTTATAAGGGTTGGGGTTTTTTTAAAGAGTAGATTATGCTTAGTGAAAAATTTACTTTTCATGGCTTGACTGTCCAAAGGAAGCATTTACCGCAAGTAGGAATTCCACAGGCTGTGCAGGAACATTAGATGAGCTGATATCACTCTTTTCCAGTAAGCCACTTTTCTCTTTGCCTCATCCAGTGCTCTATAACCACTGATTTCTTGTCTGATTGCATGTTAGCCACCTCAGCAGCTGTCTATCCTTGAACTGAGGAAAACATCCACAGTAAGCTCAAAGGAAAAACAGGTGTCTGTTCTAATGAAGATCAATTTACCTCAGGATTAAGACTATGAGAAACAACACCAGGTTCACCTACCTCCAGTCAAGACCTTTGGAAATATAATAGACCTTTCATCTGACAGCAAGAGGCTTGAGGAAAACAAAAGATTTGCTTCGCACACAGAAAGTGTTGTCTCTGAGAAAGCTGAAACAGACCCAGCACTACACACTACACAAGCCTTGTACATCATGATAGATTTATTTTAAACATAAAGGTTTACGAGGAAAAAATTAGGCAAGCTGTTCTTTGGGTAAAGTAATGCATTTGCTACTGCTTCTCTGGATATCAAATTAAAAACCCACGAACAAACAAACAGTAGATCTACTAATTTTTTCTTCTATTTAATAAATAAAGGTTTCCTGGGACAGAAGTAAAGAAGGCTTTATATAATTCAGCTTCAGAAATTTCTGGTAGATTTAAATCACTTTGGTTCTGCAGACTTTTATTGTAGATGTAAAGCTTTTTATAAAAGCAAGTAGATGTTGTAATATTTCCCCTTACAAGGTTTTGTAAAATCCAGACAGGTCAGGGTGTGTAATATATTAATACTGGTTGCCTTTACAGGCTTCATATTTTCACTGCCTTATTTAAAATTTCACTGTATTGAAGAGAGAATTACTTGCCTAAAATGTAACCCTTGTCACTTTTCACTCAATATGGCCTCTGAGTTTTACTTTTCTGACCTTTAAACCCACAAACTAAATGGAAAATATACCTAATCTACTTTTACGAAAACACCAAAAGCTGATTCAGTTGCTAATATTATACCTCTCAAAGTTCCCTAAATACCCAGTGCTTCTTGTAACCCTCTTAGCAAAATACTAGCAATCCACTGAAAATAATTTTGAGACTTCTCCCACAGATAGCAGAAACTTACTGTGATATTATATCAGCCTTGTTATTCCAAGTGTCATTAAAGTCTGCAGGCTTTGCTGGCACTTGAAGTTTTTTTGGAATCAAGTCTTACAGGGATTTTGTTTGAGCTAAAAGGAAAGTCTCAGAGAAGTGTCTGGTATTAGAAATTCATTCAGTTTCAAGGTTGTCAGGCACTAACAGCCTGGCCATAATTCCATGGAGTGTCAATTCATATGTGTGTGGTTCTACACAGCCTGGTAAATTTGAGTCTTGTCTTAGTGGTACTTGTACGGTTTTTTGCTCCAGAGCTGACAAAGATTGTTATCAATTTAAAAATTACTTGAAGTATTGCAAAGTGTATTCATGAAAGTCCTACAAATACACTTATACTACCTTTCTTGTTCCAGTAAATCCCTTTTGCTACTGAAATACATATTCCCTGGGATTACTAAAAAGTCAATCTCTGCCTCTTTTTTTCTAAATGTAAAGTGTAGTTATTTAATATTTGCTACAGTGTTAGTTCTTGGGGTTGGGAAATTCTTGCCTTTCTCATTGTTGAGAAGGTAACTTCAAAATCTGATTTTCATCGTATCTGTGAACAGACTTTTAGAATGCAAAACACTGGAAGCATATTTTAAAGTTTAAAGCTCAAAAGCATAGTTTAATTAAAATTTTGTCCTCAGATATAGTTCTTATCAGAGCTTGCCTTTTTCAATTTTCCAGTCTGATGACTGAGGAGCAGATGGGCAAATCTTGTGACATTGACTTAAAAATATTTTTGGTTTTTAATATATTTCAACAGCTTGTGTGTTTTATTTTCTTTTAATGTTTTGGAGAGCTTCCTCTATAAATTTTGATGAATCTGTGAAAGACACTGGGGTTTGATTTTTGTGACTTGAGTACTTTGACCAGCATTAAGAGTCCAAAGAATTGCTCAGCTTCTTGCAGAAAATTTTGAATAATGTGGAAGAGAGGTTGAGTAAATAATAATAAAACCTAAATACAGTCTGGGCTATTTATTTTTTCAGTGGCAATTCTGAGTAATGTGGCAATATGAACATACATTTTCTTGGTACCCTTCAGATTTCATAATTTACACCCAATGAAGTTGGGGGTACGGAGAGTAGAAGAAAAGAAATTAAATTATTTCTTTTATCTTCTCCATTAGCTTTCCTTGCTATGGATGTTCCATGTTATCTGCATGACAAAATGCTGAGGGAGCTATGATAAAGACACCTTAAAGTGGGGTTTGTTTAGTGTTGGTTTTTTTCCCCCTTAATTTTCGGGAAATAGACCAATTTTTCTTTTCTCAAAGATTTCACTTTTGTGACTAGAATCAATTGCTGAATGCAGTGGGGTTCAAAAATCTCAGTCTGCGTGGTGACTGACCAACACGCTATTTTCAATGTAGATGATGAATCTATTTTTTTTTTTTCATCACAGACTATAGTTTGCAAACCCACATGTTTAAAATAATTCCAAGAAAATTCCTAGGACTGCTGTGATTTTTTCTAGATCGTTCTAGTACCTCTGGACTGCTGTTTCAGCAGTCTCACACACCAAAAACAATGCAAAAGACATTTAAGGCAGTTTAAGACTATGTTTTAAAAAATTCTGTAGTAAGGTGTGTGTTTATTTTTATTTTAAAGGGAAAGGAGCTACAGTTCTATGAAAAACAGCTCTAGCCTGAACTCAGTCTTTAGAATAGTCCTTCATATTGTGTATGCACAGGTTTGGTTCAGGTCTTTGAAAGAACTGTTAAATTCTCCTGACACTGCCTAAACCATTCTTTCTACAGAGCTGCCTTCTCAGGGCTCACATGCTGATGTCTTTCTTCCTCTTTTTCTTTTCATGTTAGCAGCACCTTAAACTAGATCTTCACCATACCTGAAGCGAGGTCACTGCTATACTCTGTATTGAGCATCATCATCACTACTCAGTGAATTGTCTGTCAAACGCCCTGTCTGAATAACTCACCTGGGAAATGGTCTGCAGAACCATGGGGACGGGGGAGAGGGGAAGATCCACGACTCCTTCTTATTGCTACAAATTGTACTTTTGGATTTCCAATGTCTTATAAAGGGAAATTCACATGAACAGTATTGCATCATGTTTTGAAACACCTTCAAAGAGTGCCTCTCTTTCTGCCAGATGCAGCTGATGGAGTAGCTCAGCCCTATCTGCTATTAAACACCGTCACAAGTGGGAACATACACCACAGGGAGATGTTAAGTCATTAAGTCTTTTATTCATTTATTCTTTATTATTTTTTATTTAATAAATACAGATTTTTAAAAAATAGCATTTCATTTGTTTTAGGAGTATGGATGAACATAAAAGTCAGTCTTGTTTGAGAAAATAATGAAAAATTACCTTAAAAGCAAAATAGAATGATCTTGCCTTGGGAAACTGCAAGGTGCACTGCATATTTTTATCTCCTGATCCTGCTGTAGCACATGTTGATGAGTGAACATGTGAGCCCAAACCAAGAGTACACTGCTGAAAATTCTTCCCTGATACAAAGTTTCAAAACCTTGGACCTATGTTTCTGGTTTTAGCTTTACGAATAACTTGCATACCCTCAATTCATGAGTTCTAAGAGTTTTTACAGAAATCCAGGGTTTGATAAAATGTGACAACTACTGAAATTTTGGTATGGATTTTACCAAAGGATCAATTCATCCCAAGTTCAGATAGGATATGACTCACTTTCTTCACCATGTATTCATGACTGACTTTACTTAAAATACTAAAGAGGCAGAGCATCCAAAAAGTCAACACACAAAAGAGAAATATCCATAAAAGATGTCACCTAGAGTTACTGTCAATAACTTTGGGTTTATGAAACTTCACAGCTTTGAAATTATTCTAAACATAGCAAGAAGTTTTCATTAATAGTAGTTTTGTTAGAAAGAAGTCACATATAGACAATAAGAATTTAATGAAAAATCCCATTTTTTGCTTGTTTTCCCAGTCTTTTAAAACACAACTCTCTATAAATTTTTATATGCATATTCTTTTACATATAAAATTTTAAGATAAATGTATATAATTAGACTCGGATAAAACCTATAATCATTTTTTATTTTGTCACCCCATGCATATTAATATGCTGAAGAACATATTTTTTTCTTTTGTTATTTTTTTCCTCCCTTACCTACTCTTGGAGTAGTTTGAAATGTGAAATGTTTCCAGCAACAAGAAAACCTGAAAAATTCAATCTAGCAAGGTCTTGATTTTGAAAAAACTTGTAAAATTAAAGTTATTACCTTATATATTTATGAGGATTTGACAGACAAGAATTTATCCTTGTCTAGTATGTAACTTGTTCTAAAACCAGGAAGACTTGTGATATCACTCAGAGCATGAAATTCAGTGTTCTTCCAAAGACTTTCAGATTTGTTTTGATTTCTAATAAATAAAAGATTCTGCCTCTCATATAATTTGGAACATGAAGACACAAGTAAACAAATGTGTAATGGGATGAAAACTTAACTAGTATTGAAATAATTATTGCAGCTTATCTAAGAATTAAGATACAAACCCTCTGTCCTTTAACAGCTTGTTAGCCTTTTTAGTTTTCCCAGAAATGTCACCAAATCTGGTTTTGTTTTGGTATAATTGTTTTTTGTCATGTCCCATTTTCTCTAATTTCACATCTCACAGCCTGTGTAGCACAGTGAATGGCATGGATTCTTTAGTCTTTCCTTCTTAGTTACTGTTTTGTTTAATAGTCTGTGATCTGTAATTGATGTTTACAAAAATAACTGCTTAAGATTTTGTTTATTTGTATCATTACACTGCAATATAGATTTCTAGAATAATGGAATTTTTTCAGCATGCTATTTCAGCAATATATTTTCATTATATGCCAATATTTATGCATAAAGCATCCTGTTTACTTGTTGTTGGATGACAAGAAGCTTGTCAAGTATGCATGACTGATTTTCTTCTAAGAATATTTAAAATTCTTTATATGAAGATCTTTATATGACTAGATCTTCTCAAGAAACTCAGTGAGGGGAAAAAACACCTTACTGAATATTTATAGTTTTGATAAGTAAATACTAAGTACTTCTTTATGGAATTTTGTTTTCTTTTTTTTCTTTTTTTCTGGTCTTTAATTTGTTAGGTCCTTCTTATATAGTAATGGTGTACTGGTGACATCAAGTCAATATTTAACTGCTTGAAAAGAGGATTTTGACCTTGGAATGAAAATTAATTAGAGATTAAAATACCTGAAGCATCTGAACTCGAGGTGTTTCCCAGGACTTTGTAATAGTCAAATTATTTTGGTGAAAAAAGCGTTGTGCTAGTGCAATACTTGAATGCAATGTATTCAAACTTGTATCAGTTTATTGCAGATATTTTTCTGTTGTTTTCCTTGCTTTAGTCTGTGCTGCATGAAGGATAGGACCATGAAACAGCTAAAAACACTTTACTAAGTATTTACTATTATTACTAACTATAGATCTTGATGAAAAGATATCTGACACTCCGAATATGTAATTGAAACAAAGCTTTCTGCAGGCTTACTAAACTCAGTACCTCAGCAATTGTAGAGCACAAAGAGCACGATTTAGCTGACTAAACTAATTCTGTTTGTGAGATGTTTTGTTTATACTCCTCTGCTGGTACCTTTAAGTACCTTTTTTGTCTGGACATATATGTCTATTTGTGTCGCATGTATTGGCATCAAGGTAAAAATTAAACTGTTGATTTTGACTGTGAGTATAACAGTTATATTTTAATCATGTTCACTGTATCAAGTGCAAAAAATTAAAAGACAGGAAACTCACAATATATTTCTGGTCTTCAGGATTGTCTTTCTTCAGCAAGCCCTTGGCAAGGAAGGAATTTTTGTTTTGTTTTTGGGTTGCAGTGAAGAGTCATATTGTAAGAACCCTTTTGAATCTTATGCCCAGTTCTAAGAACTTTACAGAGTTTTAGGATGTAAGATCTAAAATTTTGCTGGTGAGGACCCTGTTACAAAACAGGTTAAGCTGTATTGTAAATGTCAGAATACTAACACACTGAAGGATTCTTTTTTGTTATCAAATTCACTCTTTTTCTTTCATGGATAATTTTTTCCTAATTATGTTAAACCCTATTTCACTCTTTCTTAAATAAATTGCATCCCTTAATTACTCCCTTTCAGTTAAAGATTTTCATATGTTCTTCCAAGGTAAATTTTTAAAGTTTCAAAACACTTCATGTATACCAAAAGAAAATATTTTTCTATGTGCATAATTTTTGTTTCCTGTTTTGATTTGCATCTTTATATGATATTTTAACACAAGGTATTTATCTACACCTATCTCTAGCTAATCAACAGTGTGGATCTAGATAAATGTTTTACTATTGCTGACTGGCAGTTTGGTGAAAGATATGTTAGCATTGCTGATGCAACATGGACAACCAATTAACAATGAGGTGACTTTTTTCCTTCATTATACAATTGTCTTTCAGAAGTGCATCTAATGAGCATCCAGGGTTCCTGAGAGCCTCTACTAAAAAAGTATTGTCGTCCCTGATGAACATGCTGGTGGCTGAAGTAGAGTTTTTGATAAATATATACCTTTTATTAGCCTTTCTCTCTGGGACCCATTAGGAAATGTTTCACATTGTGAATCATTTAGAGAGCTGAAGATGTAGAAATACATTGAAATAAAAATGGTACTGAGCTCCAAGCTTAAATATAGGGCCGTACTTTTGCATACAAAGGTAGTAAGATAAAAAGATATAAAAGTCATTTAGGCATGCAAATGTGTTATAACTACAACACTTTTATGTGGGGATTTCAGAGGCCTCTTACTTTTGTGAACCATGTTAACATTTTCATACACTTGGCATAGTCCAAATGAAGAATAGACAGATTGGTGTTTTGATGCACAAATACCTATCTGCAAGTTTTGTTGGGCTACAGCATGATAGGAAGAGCTGTAGTTTACAACGAATTCAGAGGAGGATTTTTGCCAATTTTTTTGGTATGAAATCTGAATGTATTCTCTCAGGATCAGAGAGAAGAACTGCATTTAGGAGCAGGCTGATGCTCAAAATCTTATGAAGGTTCCAGCAACAAAAGTGACATAACTTTCACAATGGGGAATATATGGGTTTATTAGAAATATTTTTTTAAAAGTTAAAATATTTTGTATAAAGACTTTTCATGAAACACAAGAATATCTCCAAGATAAGTGAAGGATAGAAGATATAGCTGACCTGTAACAGAGTTGGGAAAGCAAGTATCTAAAAAGGAAACTGGTAGGGGTCAGTGGACAAGTGGCAAATGAATAAAGTGCTCATGGAGTCTCTCACCTTTACAGAAGAGTTTTGAGGGAGAAGAATAAGAAAGAAACTGAGAGGAAGATGATAAAAGACAAGTGATACATATCTTTCCTTGGAGGCCTGACATTAATGAGCCTGTAATGGGCTTATTAGACTAAGTTATCTTTTGCTGAAATATGTAAAGTTAAGCAGTTATGCTAACAAGAAAAGGAGTAGCAGGACAGACGTTGCCTGTTAATTGCCTGTTAATATAGTTGAGAAAATCATGCTGGACATTTGTTTTGGCTCTTGAGACAAGCACGACACCATAAATCAAACAATTCACTTAACTGATGTATATCATAAGATACATTTTACTAAATACTAAAGTACTCTTTAATGGGTAGTGCAGGTGGTTGGAGAAAGAGGTTTCTGGGTTTTTTAAAATATTTTTCAGTTTGACCAGTTTTACAAAAAAGTATGGTCTAATTTTATTCCTGCATAGTTGTTATCTGCAAAACCACACACCAACCTCATCAGCTGAAGTTTAAACTAAAGTGCAGCAGCTTATGATGTAGTTTAATTTGGTTAGGTTTCATCTTTGAAGAGTTTCACTCAAAATGATTTGTGGAGTACTTGAATTCAGGATAGTATTTTGACAGGCCACTCTTCCTGGACCACTGGATGCCTTGCCACAAATTGAGGACCCTCTCTGTAGGCAGTGGAATCCTGATCGTGGTATACTACAACTGCCTCCCAACATAACCCCCTGGTTTACAAGGTCTCCAGTTTGGATGCTCTGACCACCTAGTTATAGAACTTCTAGGTCTGTTCCATGAAATCACCGAAGAGCTGAGGTTGGCACTCGTCTCTGGACATCGTATAGTCCAACCCCACCGCTCATATCAAGGTCAGCTCGAGCAGGTTCTTCATGGCTTCAAATAACAGGTTTCCAATATCTCCAAGGACAGAGACCCCACAGGTTCTCTCAGTAACCCGGTCCAGTGTTTGACCACTCTCAAAGTTAAGTCACTTCTCACACTTAAATGCTTCTTGTCCTGCCACTGGGTGCTACTGAGGAGAGTATGACTCTGTTCTACACCCTCCCATCAGGTGTTCATACCCTACTGCTCGGAATGCCTGATTTTGGGCTGGCACCAATCTATACAGAAGGAAGAATGATAATCCTTTTAGTGGTTCTTGCTGCAAAGCTATACTTTAACCTGGAAGACCTGTTGTTTTTAGGAAAATCTAGAAGAAATAACAACGGGAAAAACCTAGGATATTTTTCATCATGGGAAGTTTGAGAGGAAAATATTTCATTTCGTTTGGACCAAAATCAAATAATTAAAAAGAAAGAACTTAATACCTGCAGGTGGCTCGTTATCTTTACTGGTACTCTATCTGCACTACCTAGACCAATCACATTTATACATCTTCCCCCCTTTGATGCATAATTCTGCCTATAACTTTATTAGACTGGTTAACTATATAATTTAAGCACAGCTGAAAATTGTACAACCATTTCCAATAAAATTGTTTGTTTGGGGAAACTTATTGGTAAAATGCACTCATGCACTGAATGGAAAATGTGGAATCAGATTTGTGAATGGAATAAGTATAAGAGACAACTGAGCCGATTTTATAACTGTTATTTAGTCCTGGGTTTTCCTTTTCTGATCAGTAGAACTGCAGTCTCTACCATTTTGTTTCTAATACATTCATTCATTAATTTTGGCTTGTTGCTTAAGACCACAATAAGATTTATAGCTGTATTTGCAAAGTGGCTATGCTAATTCAGAGATTAGCCACATTTTGTATTTGAATGCTGATCAGCATGATGTTATAATTTTATTTTACTGCTCCCCTTTCCATTCAATTTTATTAGATATCACTGAAAGTCATAGATATAATATGCTCAACTCCCAAAACTATAGTGAACTCCTAGCATTTAGGAGGTTTTGATTTGGCACTGAAAGCATGTGTGTTTATAGAATAGAACTTATAATAGAACACATTTATTTACATATTTAAATGAATATTTATCAGGGGTTTTTTTTCAAGCTTGGAATATGCTCACTGGAATAACTTTGGGTCAGTATTAATAACTGTACCATATGTCTCTGTATTTCTGAACCAGGTGGTTGGCAATCATGTCTCCAGATGAGCAGTGGTTCAGTGACAGCAACAAAAAGTCCTCTTGTTCTGTGCCCACATTGGCATGAACAATACCTACTTTATTCTTTAGTGTTGTTTTTATTTCTGAATACTGTTTTAGTATCAAACATTCTGTTGTTTGATGATAATTCAGTATTGGATAACTAGAATTTCTTTCATATATGATTGAAAGACAGATGTTGCTAAACGAAGAACATCAATATTAGCATTAGCTTCTCTGCAGTGATGGTTAAGTTACTAGTATTGCACATCTCTTGCAAAAGTACTTGGCCTACTAGGTGTTGTATCATGTATTTGCTAAATGTATGTTTCTCCATAGTCAGAATAAACCTGTTTTTGTAAACCCTGCTATTTCCTACCTCTTTTGTAGAAAGAAAATTTTTCACATCAGTTGATCAGAGTCTGTACTTCATACATACGATTTTTTTCATTCCAACTTATATTTTCTTTCTTTAGACTCCTAGAAATTATTACAGCCAGTAGACAGAGTTGGTCTAGTATTTTCACAGACTTTTCTTCCATGTAATCTCTGACTCTATATCTACTAATACTTCCCTCAAATATTCCGCTACAAAAAAAGTGGTAAAGCAGTTTTCAGGGTTTTTTAGTTTGTTTATTGGTTATAACTTTTGAGTTACTTCAAGATATTACCGTGTGCATTTTTTTTTGCATATCTAATAAATATTGTGTATAATGTGAATTTTTAACGCATATGTTTTCCTAAATGTCTTAAAAAAAAAAAAAAAGCTTAAATCCTTTCATTGGAAGTTTCATACTCAAAGTATATGGAATTGTTTATTTCCCTCAAAGCTTGAGAAGATCAAGTGACACCCAGACACTTTACCTAAGTCGGTCTGTTACTTTTTTTGGTACAGACATACACACAGAGAGAGATATTTTTAAGAACATGGAGAGTTCTGGTTTTAATGCAGCTTCATCCAGAAAAAGATCATAGTTTTATTTCATTCATAAATCTTGAACTTAAATATAATCTATTGTTTTAGAGGGGAAATTTTTCTTTTACGCATAAACTTGAATAAGTACTGGTACAGGTATAGGCTATTTTTTTGAGAGACTACAATACTGTTTTTGTTTTGACTTTGTCTTTGCTTTCACCAGTTCCCTTTTCTTTTCTGTACTTTAACTAAAAAAAAGACAAAACCCCAACGCCATGATTGGCTTACTAATACAACATTGTGTTTATGATATTACCCGGTGATCTTTGTCTGTGCTGCATCCTTTGGCAAGAAAAGTGTAGGGACTTATTTGATAGTCTCAGGTAAGCCCATGTCTACTATTTCCAAGGATATTTTCTACATGACATGTGATGTTCAGAACTAACGGGTGAGTGACTGCTGGACAAATCTGACCTGTTCTGTTGAGACAAAAATAGTAAGGTGCTATTCAAAAAAATGTTAGCTGAACAGGTCAGGAGGAACACCTTATGTAACTTTTGCCACAGAAGAAATAAAAGTCTGAAGTTCTTTGGCTCTTCCACAAGTTCAGGAAGCTCTACGTCAGAGAAAGTCTCAGGGATTTTATGCATGTTTAAACATGAAACAAACAACTGAAACAAACAAACAAATTATGCACACATACTATTAGTGTGTTGCAGTAATAGGTGCTTGCCTTTTATACACATAATCTTCACAGATATTTTGCCCTGTCTTCTGGGAATCTGTTCCTATATTAGGTAAGCAATCTTATATATTCCCCACAATCCCAAAAGAGTATAAGAAAGGGCTAAGCACAGGCATACCTAGACAATAATGGTTCTTGATAATTTATCAAGGTATTCAGGAGTGTTTGTTATATCTCTTCTATGAGACAGAATATCAAATACACAGGTTGAGCAAGGGACGTAAGAGAAGTACTGAAAGCTAACGTCATCTATGTTGCTTTATTACATATATAGTGAGATTTCTGAGAGTGCTCCTGTATTGTGTGCATTGTATCAATAGTTAGCTCCAACAGGGAATAAGAGCTTTAAGTTCTCCACCAAAATTCTTTCTCTTACCTCCTAAGACAACCTGTGAGAAACCCAAAGTACCTGAGAAACTGAATTTATGCATTATCTCTTACTTGTCTTTTACAAACTTCGAAACATTTTTCCTAAAGTTTTCTCTTGTTATGCAAAACAAAAATCTTAACTAGACTCTAAATGCCAACCTGGAGCACTCTGTCACGGGGAATAGGACAGATTGATTTTATTACTAAAACATTCAGTATATTTTTTTATATCACTTAGCTTTATTTTAATTTCTGTTTATTTTAGATTTTTTTTTATTTTTTGGATGGTAAATTTTCATCTCATAAAAACACGTATCTAGGAGCATTATAAAGGGATATTTCCTCTAAAAATTCTATTTACAGATATAGTTTTGATATACATTTAGAAGTACACTTTTTTAGCTATTAAAAATTCAAATTTGTCAGCATAAAAAGTTCCCAAAAGGAAAACTAAAACTAGATGTATCTTATCACTGGGAGTAGCAGGCTGAGCTATAATATTTCAGCTAAATATTTTTGCTGAATTTTCTGATAGAAAATAAATGCATTTCTGCCTGAATTGTCTATCGTCTTATGAAACAAATTTTTTATGAATTATCCCCCCACTTTTCCATAAAAATAATTTTCAAACCTTGCAAATTTAGAAAACATTTATTAAAGAGAAGGAGGTGGTGCTTCATTGCTTCCATGTGGCAGCATTTATGGTATGCTTGCCTGACATATTTAACTTAAGTAATCTTGTTTTACTGGAAAGGCAACTACTAATAGTTAAGAAGTGATTAATGGCAGCTTAACTCATAACTTGCTGTGATTACTTTGTGATTCCATGATCCAAGTCCTTCCCTGCAATACAGCAAAAATATTTTTTGTCCACAAAGCCCATCTCAAATTTCATTTCTATTTTTGAAAACAAACTAAAATTTGGCAATTTGCTAAAAAATAACCAGAAGGTTTTTGAAGGTCTCTTCTGACCCAAACCATTTATAATTCAGAATCCTAATTCTATCATTCTACATGGACTGCGTGCAAGTGCTTTTCTACTAGACTGCTGAAACACTTCATCACACAAAAACCGAAAAATAATATACAGCCATTGTTCTTCTCTATTCTAGACTGAAAAAAGGCTCATTCAAAAAGTGCCTTGCATTTTTGTATATGGAAATGTCACTTCTCCACTGAGACTATGAGACTATGTGTATGAATTCTTCCAGAACAGTCACCACATGGTGACAAGATTACAAGGAATGTAAATTCTGTGGTTCTGTCCCTAGAATATCCATTTACCCTCTGAAAAGTTTTTCTCTTCATGAATTACAGAGTGTGTGGACCAACCCATGATAGCACCAGGTAATGAAACTTATCCTGAACAAGTTTAGCTATTTTGTACAATAGGATGATTTTGTAATGTGAACCACTGTGTAAAAAGAAAGAGGAAGAAAAGGTATTGTGAAAGATTTACAGAGATTTCTTTTTTCTCTGCAGATTCTTTTAAGTGAAGCAGCTGTAGCTTGGGTTTCATTGTGTGACCTTGACACTTATTCTCAAGCCTTTCAGATAGCTGTTGGATTTGGCAAGGTTAAAAGGTAAGTGAAATATTTAATGTTAAAGCAAATCACTATAAGAAAACAGAAACCTCTGTATTTAGTAGGTATTGTTACTAATATTATGTAGTAAAATGACTGACATCCATAGTGTGAGGGGTTCTTTGCAATCTGTTTCAAGTTTTATTGCTTTGTTTAATTTGCTCATGGTAGTTTCTAAGCCGTAAGTTAAAAGTTAAACACCTACATAAAGGAAATAGGGAAATGGAATTGCAAACAAATTGTCCTTTGTATAACTTGGCATCATTAAAACAAGAATCCAAGTTTTCAAATCTAGGTGTAACAAGAAGGCAAATGAAAAACAGTATAAAAACCGTGATGTACATGTTAGACAAATGTAATTATATTTTGATTTTTTTTTGTTTGTTTGTTTGGGGATTTTAGTTGGGATTTTTTTTTCTAAAACAGAAAACAAAAAACTGGCCAACTTTAACTGAAATAATCAATGGAATGGAAAGAGTTAATTAAGCACACAGTAAACATATTCGTCCTGTCAAAGCTTGGTCATTTACATGATGCTGAATGTCTTTTGTGAAATAAGCCTCAGTAAACCAGTGTCATCAAGTATACCTATTTTGCTATTTTACTAAACAGATTAGAGAAAGCATATGTATTTAATCAGTCCTTTACATTAAACATAATATGTAAAATGCTCACTTAAAATGTTACTTTAAATCAGGGGGAATTAAATGAATGCTATATAAATCAGCATTTCTTTTATCTCTAAGAGAGACATTTTTCATCCTTTACATATTTGTGGGTCAGATATTGCCTCAAGGAGAAGGAAAGTTATGAATAATTTAAGAATCACCATTTTTACTTCTTATGAGAGCAGTAAGAAGCGCTTTCAGGGCTAGTTACTTGCAATATATTCCAGGGAGTACTGCTTATAAAAAGAAGGCTTTTCTCTTCTATTGGGATCCCCAGTAGATGAAAGACATGGACCTCTTAGAGAGCGTGCAGAGGAGGGACACAAAAATAACCAGAGGACTAGAACACCTGACCTGTGAAGACAGGCTAAGAGAGTTGCGGTTGTTCAGTCTGGAGAAGAAAAGCTTTGAAGGGGACCTTATCACAGCCTTTCAATATATAAAGGGAGAGTTGATTAAAAGCTTTTCTCCATCTTTTCTAACTCTTGCTCTGATAGGACAAGGGTCAATGAGTTTTCATTGAAAGAGTCTAGGTTTAGATGAGATATACTGAAATTTTTTTTAAAACAAGGGTAGTGGGACACTGAAGCAGGTTGCCCAGAGAAGTTGTAGATGCCCCATCCCTGGAAGTGTTCAAGGTCAAGCTGGAGGAGGCTTTACGCGATGTGATCTAGCAAAAGATTTCTCTGCCCATAGCAGGTGCGTTGACTAGAAGGTCTCCTAAGATCCCTTCCAGCACAAACCATTTTATAATTCTATTGTGCGTCTCGAAACAGAGTTTATAGTTGGAACTTTAGGGAAATGACTGAACAAGTTTTTGTCTGAATCTCATAAGCAGAGTAAAAATCATCATAATGAAAGAATAAAACCTAGAACAATAAAAGTACTAATCGTCCATTAATATTATTGTCAAGAAATGGATAGTGAGGAAAAGTCTCTAGAGAAAAAAAATTACCCTTACTGTATCAAACTATTGGGAAACTGTAATGACAGATCTAATATGATGATGCTAGTTCTTCCATCCAGATTACTGTAAATTAATTATTGCACTATACCTTTATATCTTTTTGAAGTACATGTTAAAAACTCCTGTCAAAACTGAGCCCAGAAGCTAATAAGACTTTTACATCATTATGTAAATTTACGGTCCAAAAAATAGAACAAGTTAAGATGTGAAAAGTAATTTACTGCATTAAGAAAATGTAAGGATCACTTAGGAACCAAGCATACATTTAGGGTTAATGGGTAGTGCCTGTGGCCACAAATGCAGGTAAATTTTAATGAGGTGATGGAGACATGTTTCTGCTCTGTATTGCTTTCTCCAAACATTTCCTTTCTATTATTAGTAGTTCATTCTTCAGACAACATTGTTAGAAAATACATTCTTAATATTGCTAATTTTTTTTTTCAATACTTGAATTAAATAAGCCACTATGAGCAATCTGCTGATATGTAGTTATTTCTAGTTCAGTGAATGTCACTTACATTTGACTTACCTTTTTTTATTAATAAAAAAAGTGTTTATAATTCAACAGAGAAAATAATTTTCTTTAAATAATTGTCGGTATAAGAATATTTTATCAATACCTGTTTGGTAGTTATTTGTCAGGAACGTGAGCCATACTTATTCAGGTGATGAATTTTGCAGTTCAGTCCTTATGCCTGACAAAACTAATTCCAATTTATTCTCCATCTGGTCACAAGAAGAAACATGACAAATCTTTATTCTCTATACCCTCAAATCATACGGTGTGCCTAGTGTCTGACTATACATGATCTGCTTTATCTATCGGATGGTATTGCACTGCACTGCATTTTGCAGAAAATAAAATGATGTTTCTAATGTAACCATAAATTCATCTTTTTTTGTTCAGCTCAGGAGTTAAATCCTTAACAAAAAGGGTTTGACATATGAAATAGCTTTCTGGTTTCTAGTTTGATGGGTTTATGTATAGTTGCTAATAAAATCATTGACACCTATATCCATGTAATATAGTATACACAAGAGAGGAAGATATAGAAAGTAAAAATGTGCAACATATTTTACTTGATTGACTATAAACTCTCTGATGCATTTCAGGAGGTGAAAATAGTGTTTCTTGATGTGTTTCAGGAATAAATCTTTTATATCTGATTAAAATGCAGATGAGCATCATAAACTATTGTAATTTGTAAGGGTTGATCTTCTGATGCAATCTTCTTCCATCTGCTTCAGGTGTAGAGTTTACAGAGAATTTGCTATAATTACTCAATGCAATTCAGGTGCAGATGCAACCCCCAACCTAAAACTCCCTATGCAAACGAAAACTCCTTTATAATACTATTGATAATATATGCTATTTCAAAAACATTCTGCAACTTTATAATAAAATCATTTTTAGTTATGAGAAATTACAGAAGTGCAATGGAAAATTTGCATGAGAACACATGGAAAATCTGAATAATTCTGAGCTAACCTCATATTTCAAGTCCTAAAGTACTAATAATGCTAATTTGGTAATTTGTAGTTCTTAGGTTGTTTGCTTAATATGAAAGGAGACATATAACAAGCCACAAGTCAGTGTAATTGTCCTAAAGACTTTTATTTCTGTTTTGCAGATCATCTTTAGATTTTATTGACTGCTTACTACAGTCTTTTATTAAGGAATTGCATTACAAGACTGGTTTAGGGAAGGGAAATAATCCCAAAATCTCTTATCTCTGAACATGGTTCTTTGTCTGTAAGAACTAAGACTTTACCACACCTACACTTAGAAATGAGTAGAGAGACACAAATTTCTTGGAGTAATGGTCACTAGACAAGAGAGACTAGGAAGTAAAGAATTATATTCTTCAAATGTATCAGAGAGAAAGGGAAATGTTGCCAAAAAGGTAATTTTCAATTTAACAGATGTTGTATAAAGAGAGCACATTGTTACTTTTAAAATATTTTAAATTTTTGTATTTGGTAAGAAGAATAACAAACTTGCCCCTTCAGTAAAATATTGTACACAGCTTCTGCAAAATAAATAGTCTGCTTTGAAAGCTGGCAAGGAATGCAGGGATCAGTAATGATTTGACATTGAGAAATTAAACAGAATTATTTAGTGGCAGGAAACTGCATTCAATGAGAAGAGAAAAATATATATATAACACTTAGCTTGCAAAGAACAGTAATATTCTGTAAAATGGTTACCTGTCTACAGGAGCTTTCTTTATACCTTTTTAAAATGGAAAAAAGTAATTGAATATTCAATCCAGTCTCAGTTGATTTTTTTGATAGGCTGAGTGTCATCATACGGTAATTTTTTAAAAAGTGTTAATTTTTAAAGGATATCTGTGTAAGTCTAAATCTGTAAGATTTTTTTTTTCTCTATGACACATGGAATTATATGGCCATGCTTATGTCCTGAGCAAGAACTCTCCTTGCTAGAGTATTACACCCTTGAATGCTGGATGGATGGAAGAGAGAAGTAACATAGAAGAACTGACAGTAGATAAAGACAGTAACAGAAACATTCATAAGGGTGAAAGAAATTAAAGACTAAGTGATCATAAAAACTTGGGGTTTAAAGTCTATTTCTTAGGGGGTATATGTATTTTTACCACAGATAGTAACTAAAAGCTAATACCTCTACAAGAACAGAGAACAGCATCTAGGTAGAAGAAAAAAATTAAAGATCTAGAAAGTAGATTGTGATTTTTTTTCTCCTTCAAAAATAGAATAGCATAGCTCTATTAATTTCTATGACTATGTAGAAAAAACCTGACCTTCCTGGCCTTTAACTTTTACATATGAATGAAAATTGGCAGTGGTTGTAAAATTAGGTTGATGGCTGATACTGTGATGGAAGTTGCAAAGAAAGGGAGAAATTTAATGAGTAAATTGTAAACGAATAATTTCTGATATATTAGAAAGGCTTTGACCTAAATCAGGCTAAGTTTACCAAATTCTGAATATGGTAAAATAACTGCCAGCATAATTGCCTAATAGCAATTTTTTCAGCTTGCTAGTCTGAGCAAGAAATATTCTCTCTTCAGTTGGCATCTTCATAACTGTCATAAATTTGGTTTCCTGCTCTGGTTTTTAATATCTTTGTCACTTTTTATTTTTAATATTCTGTGGCTCTTACTGTTGGCGGTGTGCTCTCAGAGTCTATAAAACAGACTGGAATTCTGGGGAATTTTCTGTTTCCTAATTCATTTTGTGGAACTGTGAAAAGAAGGAAGAAATGACGAAGTTAAAGCTCCTCTTAGAAAAGAGATGACTTGTAATCATAAGGTGCTTTTTGCCT
>VXAZ01005257.1:35741-56049 GCA_013399875.1 Gymnorhina tibicen | reverse complement strand
TCATAAGGTGCTTTTTGCCTACTGAGGGGATGAGAGCTTTCCTGGTGGTGCATTGGAGAGGGTTCAGAATATCCAAGAATAACACATTCTTTTTTCTTTCTTAACAAAGAAAATGCCCCTTAAAAAGGATAAAATATTTTTTAAAGTTCTCTTGGTTTTTTTTTATTCTCTTTATCAGTGCCAGCAGTTGCAGATTAAATACCTCTAAAAGCAACAACATACTAATCCTTTTAAAATGCTTATTTCTTCCCCCCTTGATGTCATATACAATTTCCATTAACATTAAGTATAAAATCAAGCTATGCATATAAATATATATATACATAGAGAGAGAGAGAGAGAGACATATATATGTACATAAGACCCCAAAAAATTACCTGATTGCATAGTGGTGATATAGCTGAGCAAATCTAACAACTCACTGGATATACCAGTCCCTTTTCCATGCTTCCTTTTCTATTCTCAGCTGAATATTACTGCTAGTTCTATTGCTCCATAATGTGCTCATCTGATCCCTTAGCAAATTAATTATGTCTAGTAAGCCTAGATCATACCATAAGGGGGAAAAAGAAATAAAAGATTTTCTGCACACTCAGATCTCAGAGGGGTCACTCTAAAGACAGAATTGAGGAGGCAATACTGTGTGGCAGTAGTGGTGGAGGAAGAGGAATGGGAAAGATGTGAGAATTGCTCCTTTTGCTACAACCATTAGTACCAAACATATATAACACTGGAATGCACCACCAATTTTTTTTTTGGGAGGGGGTTTGTTTGGATATTTTTTGGTTGGTTCATTGGTTGGCTGGTTTTCACTGGTTCTTTGTTGATTTTTTCTGAACTGTTTTTCAAGCAAATATATTTTTTTTCAATGTTAGATTTAGCAGCCTTTAGCTTTCCTGAAATTCCAGCCATTCTAATATACTAAGAACAGCCTACATGTGCAGTTTTATATCATGGCTATTGTTTAAGTCAGGATTGACTTTACAGAAAAAAAGAGTATATTTCATTTTTTTCCTACTAATTAGTACATCTCTTCATGTGCTATGGAAATGTGCTACTGGTTCAGAATAGCAAATAATATATTCACTAAGTTACTAGANTCATAAGGTGCTTTTTGCCTACTGAGGGGATGAGAGCTTTCCTGGTGGTGCATTGGAGAGGTTTCAAAATATCCAAGAATAACACATTCTTTTTTCTTTCTTAACAAAGAAAATGCCCCTTAAAAAGGATAAAATATTTTTTAAAGTTCTCTTGGTTTTTTTTTATTCTCTTTATCAGTGCCAGCAGTTGCAGATTAAATACCTCTAAAAGCAACAACATACTAATCCTTTAAAATGCTTATTTCTTCCCCCCTTGATGTCATATACAATTTCCATTAACATTAAGTATAAAATCAAGCTATGCATATAAATATATATATACATAGAGAGAGAGAGAGAGAGAGAGACATATATATGTACATAAGACCCCAAAAAATTACCTGATTGCATAGTGGTGATATAGCTGAGCAAATCTAACAACTCACTGGATATACCAGTCCCTTTTCCATGCTTCCTTTTCTATTCTCAGCTGAATATTACTGCTAGTTCTATTGCTCCATAATGTGCTCATCTGATCCCTTAGCAAATTAATTATGTCTAGTAAGCCTAGATCATACCATAAGGGGGAAAAAGAAATAAAAGATTTTCTGCACACTCAGATCTCAGAGGGGTCACTCTAAAGACAGAATTGAGGAGGCAATACTGTGTGGCAGTAGTGGTGGAGGAAGAGGAATGGGAAAGATGTGAGAATTGCTCCTTTTGCTACAACCATTAGTACCAAACATATATAACACTGGAATGCACCACCAATTTTTTTTTTGGGAGGGGGTTTGTTTGGATATTTTTTGGTTGGTTCATTGGTTGGCTGGTTTTCACTGGTTCTTTGTTGATTTTTTCTGAACTGTTTTTCAAGCAAATATATTTTTTTTCAATGTTAGATTTAGCAGCCTTTAGCTTTCCTGAAATTCCTGCCATTCTAATATACTAAGAACAGCCTACATTTGCAGTTTTATATCATGGCTATTGTTTAAGTCAGGATTGACTTTACAGAAAAAAAGAGTATATTTCATTTTTTTCCTACTAATTAGTACATCTCTTCATGTGCTATGGAAATGTGCTACTGGTTCAGAATAGCAAATAATATATTCACTAAGTTACTAGATATACACATTGCTAGAATTTCCTGCCTCAGACAATACTATACTACTGTTGTCATCTTGAATGCTTGTTGAAAATCTAAAAAATTTGGTTTTATAATCAGTTGTTACTTCTTTCAGTTGCCTTCATGATCATTTCTATTTTATCAAGATATATCAGTAAAAATGGGAAGTGGAGGGGATATTAATTGTGAAATGTACCTCAAAAATAAATAAGAAATTCAGATGTCAGCATGTCTGTAGTTGCACATTTCTCTGATTAATTGAAAACAAAGATCACCACCACACCATCATCATTATCACCCCCTGTCCACAATGATTTCAAAGTTCTTGAAGGGCTGGTACTGGGGGAGTTCTCATTATTATTTTAATTTAAATAAAAATTACTTGTTCAATAGTAATACTTATGTAATAAAGTATTACTATATCAAATTATTTAATTTTTCTGATCTTTAAAATGTCTTATGTTTATATTATGCTTTCTCATTTCACTTTGCCAAAGTTCTTCCTCAGTTATTCTAATTTCTGAAATCAATTTATGCTTAGCTGTGAAAAGGAAAAAAAAGATTTTATGTAAAGAAGTAGATCATTAAAATCTGCATACATTTTTAATAGTTGATAAAACTGGATCCCACCTAAGTAGTGAATTTTATTTAATAAATTATATTTTAGCAATGTTGTAGCACTAGATAGAACTCCAGCAGAAAAGCAGCATTAGGTTTTTCAGAGTTTCCATATTAATATATTCATAGGATTTTCAGTCTACTTTCCTTGCTGTGAGAAATTTTCTTTTGAAGTCACTGAACTTCGTTTAGAAATGTCATCTTGTATTTAAAACAATAAGGCTTAGCAAAGTGGCATGAAAGTGGGGCTTCCAAGTGACCTGACATATGGAGTTGCAAAAATTTCATTTTGATTAGAGTATGGAAAAAACCTTGCAAATCAGGAAGAAATACAAAGAAACCCAACCAACCAAGCCAAACTAAACCAAAAGACCACCAAAACAGGGCAAAAACATGTGAAATGTTGACCTCCAGAACCCACAGTACTTCTACTCTGACCAAAGTCTAAAAACTGTCTGGGCTTTGTGGTGCATTGTGATTGACTGGTGGAAAAACTGGTGCATTGTGATTGACAAGTTGTCTTAAAGGTAAAGGTGGCAATTTTCTGATGTGTTGTGCTGGTTACTAACTAGTAACTGTTGAAGAGCTGGCTAGTACCCATCCAACTGTAAAGGAGAATATACATTCAATAACTAATGAATCATTCTAAGATGACAAGAAGATTTCGTCTGCCAGCTTTTGTACTTCTCTTTAGCAGTTTTAAAGAGAAGACCTACTTCGAGTGGGTTTTTTTGAAATAACAACCTCACATTGTCTCACAGAAAGAGAAGATGTCTCAAAAGATACTTTAGGAGGTGATATAGCAAGTTTCCCATCTAAGGCCAGTATTAGCTGTATATCTGTCAGGAATATCCCATTTCTAATCCGTTCTAAGGAACTGACTACTAGTATGCTTCAATATCTTTGCTCTTGGTTTTATTTGCTTATTTTGTGGGGTTTTTTCTCATTTTATGAATCTTTTTAATCCAGCACATTAGGTTTTGTTCTATTACTCTCAGTTACAGAGAAGGCTACTTTTTTTTCCTTATTGGCCTATAACGTGTTTGAAAATTATTTTATCTCCTCACAGTTTTCTATTGAGAGGGTAAACCAGACCAGCTTTTCATGATATTATTTGTGGGTGAAGGATTGATTTTCTTCCTACTACTTTTTTCTAGCCTCTTTCCATTTAGTTTGTACTCTTTCTGACAGAAATTCTCAAAAACTAGGCTTAATGCCTTAATGATTGTTTTTTCCAGTGATAACCAAAGTAAAATATCGGGTTTATGTGTTTTCTTGTCCCTCCCCTCATAGAACTCTATATCATCTTCAGAAATCACTGAAGACAAGTAATTTGATAGCCTGTATTTATACAGCTGATTATTTCTGCATCAGCTATAGAAGTCCACCGACATGATTTCTGCGTAAATGCATGTATTTCTAATAAGAAACATTCTATTGTTCTGGAACTGTTCTGCAAAGTTTTGAGGTAATTGTTATTTCTGGGCTTGTCCTAGAGTGTGCTAGTTGACCTCCATTGTTTTGAGTTGCCTGGAAATAGGGCATTTCTTATTATATAATACAAGTATTTTATTAGAATATTGAACAAAGCTGGAACCACAACAAACTCTGCTTGACCCATCATCCACTTCAGGAGGACTCTTACCAACGTGTGTTATGCCAGCAAACTACACAACAACAACACTAGTAATAAGTCCAGAGAACTTGCCCCATCCCTGGAAGTGGGTTGGATGAGGCTTTGAGCAACCTGGTCTAGTAGGTGGCATCTCTGCCCATGGCAGGGGGATTGGAAATAGATGAAAGTTCTGGTATTGGAATCCAGATCATTTTATGATTATATAAATATCCCTATGTTTAATTTAATTACGCTGATTTTTTTCTACCACTTTCTAACCAATAGTTTTCTGCTAATGAGATTCCTCTTGTAGAATTAGAGCCGTGCAACCTACAGGGGAACAGTCTTCATGTGGCTGCTCAGAGAAGCAAGGACAATGATCTTGCTTGACTCTTAGGCTGGTCATAAAGTCTTAAAAACAAATGGTTAAGTTCTGGTGTACATTTAAAATGTGTTCAATCAATTTAGAATATAAATAAGCATGACATTTACTAGTTCTCTATTGCTAATTATCAACGAGGTACAGAAATTTTGGGATGGGAAACTCAAGTATTTGTACAGTTAATTTTTTTTTTTTTTACTGTTATTTTTACACTCTTAATTCAGTCTTGTCCCATGGAAATTGGCAGGTTAACCCAGTTCATGAAGTTATTAAATAGTAAATTGGTTAATGGCTGTTAACCCAGTTCATTAGTGATTTCTTCTGAAATAATCTGAGTTCTTAGCTGTAAAACATACAAAAGAGCCTTAAGGTATTCCCTTGATGAATAGACTGATTTTGTAAAGAAAAGAAAGCAGATATTTGATGAAGGGAGAAATTATAATGTTTTCCAATATTGAATGAGAGGGGGAAAAATTACTTATTTCTCAATATAACGCCTTCCCCTAAAACTTCTCATTTTTGAAGGAAAAGTTTTTATTCCATTGTTTTAAGATGCAACAGTATTTATTGCTTCTGCTTACATGTAGTGTATATTTAGGAAAATAATAATGCTAGTATCAAATATGCTGAAGAAATCTGATTTTCAAAAAGCACTATATGAGACTTGTATAAGTGAAAACTCATTTTTAAATAATCTTTAAGAGTGCATTATAAATAGTTTGTCTTTCTGAAGTTGTAGGATAACACAAAAATATGGAATTATGATGACTAATCTTTTATCAGTCAAAGAGTGTTAAATAACTAACATTTTATGCTCCATTACCTTACAATTTAGAGCACTCTTTCTTTCTTCTCCCTTTTTCTCATGAAAGAAGACCATTTACTAAGGCTTCAACTGCAGCCAGCTTTAACAGAGAACACAATTTAATATTTTAACAGACCAAATACAATGCTCTAAATTGAGTGATTACTTAAAAAATTCCGAAACTTTTAAACTTGTGTGAGCTTAGAAGCCAGCAAAAGCAAAATGTTTAGATTATACACTAAAAAGGAGAAGTTTATTTCAGATTCTTACACTTTCACAAATAAGGTCAACTATATTTCAATGGCTGTATGTTCATATAAGATCTACAAATAAGAGCAGTCAGTAGGAAAGAAAGGCCAAGTTTATAATGCTTCTGTAAACAAGTGACTATTATAAATTTTACTAAGGGACTATAACTGTCTACTAGACACAGAAGACACAGTTTCATAAATTTTTTTTAATGTCATGAAAAGCAGATTTAGTGCTTTGAACAATTTTAAGTCTTTAATATGTTTTTTCTGCAATATGAATTAATATTACATGCTTATTTATGACTGAGAGTGGTCTGCCAAATAATATAAGAAAGCTTTTGATAGCTTTTCTTTCTGTTTTATGTTGAATGTTTAAAATTAGTGCAGTTTAGATTTTGTGTAACATGCTCCTGGTGTGGTTGCACAACTGTTTAGTGGAGGGGAAAGTTTAAGCATTTCAGAGAGGCACCTCAATCTGTAGATTTCCCAGAGGCAGTCTGGTTCGTCCTTTTTCTATAATGGTGAGTTGTGGGCGCTTCCTTGCTTACATGCAAATGCTGCAAGTGACCCCTCTTTATCTCTATTTTGTTGATTTTTCATTCCCTTTCATTCACAGCATTTCAGACCCTCTGCTCATCAGCACTGTTTACCTCTCCCACACGGGGCTGTTAGCAGCTGTCTCCGTCTACGAGTTTAAAGTCCTCCTTACCTTAAAACATTAAATGGTCTCTAAACACTTTATCACAATATACTGAGTTGTACGAAAAGATGGAAAACAGCCATCAAAACCAGGTGTGGGTCCACAGGTTGCTGAAATTTGTTACTGAGACTATTGGGGTGTTCTGGAGATATTACTACAGAGACTCCAGCTGTAAATTGAAAACCTATTCATAAAGGCTTCCATTGCTTCCATGACTATTGATTTACCTTAAAGCATCATCTGTTATCAAAGAAGATTTTAAAACTTGATGTAAAAAAATATAAAATTAAACTCAACCAATGCAAAAAAGGATGTATCATCTGCACAAATTCAGGATCTATAAAAACTTATCCATATAACAATATTTTCTTATCTGTATATAATATATATGTCTCTTTTTTGCCCCCCACCTTTTTCCATCTTTTCTTTCCCTAAAGATCTGATTTATTTCCAGGTATTATCCAAGTAGTGCAGAATAGTTCATTTAGTACCCAAGTATTTACATAGCACTTGAAAATATCTGAAATACCCTTTTTAGCACTTAAGTACAGATTTTTCAAGCTTGACAGCAGGGAATAAACAAGAAAAATACTCCATTTGTGCTCATTAAAACTGGATCGTGTTTGAAGAACAGTTGCAAATAATTAAGAGAAGTCTTCTAATTGAAGAAAAAGGTGATGTACAGATCAATGCATTTGTTCTTTAGCACAACATTTCAGTCTACATAAAATCAGAGGTTTGAGAAATCCAAGGACTTCAATACAATTATCTAAAAGATAAGATTATTGATTTGAACTTTGCCAGTTCAGTTGTTTACAAGACTGTATAAAAAATACCTTATCAAATTGAAAAATTACTTCTAAGCCAAAAAACCCCAGTGTAACAAGTTTAAATTCAATCATCTGCTTGAAACTTCACATCTCCCTCAAATCAGAAAAAGGGAGAACACTTCAACTTTTATATTAACAAGTACTAAAATTTCCCTTCCCAAACAATGAATTAACTTTATTTGCTTGATATTTAAAGAAAAGAAATAATTGTAAAATATTTTTGTCTTCTAGATTTTGGGTTAATCTACTATTCCTTGGAATTCTGTTTGACAGCCAAAACAGAAATACTAAAAATTTCTACAGCATGAATTAAACCTATGAAGTTTCCAGGATTCTTTTTCCTTTACACAGTCCAAATAATAACATCATTCACTTAATAAAACCTTCTTATAGGCCACTTTCTTTTACAATATATGTATGTAATTTTCTACAATTTAAACAAATATGTATGAAACGCTAATATGTATGTTTTATATTCTGATAAGGCTTGTGTTTAATAAGACATGTTATATCAAGAGGTTTTTAATTACTGTCATATTCTTTTATTCCCAACTATATATAATTATATATATATAATGAACAGCATAGGGTGCACTTCATGGCAGGATGTGTACTTTTCACATGGGCACTGTATAACATTTTTAACTTAATTCACACAAATTTTCTCACATACTTTAGCCACAATTTAGTACATTTATTACTATCTAAATTATCTGTTATGGAGCTAAGGGTTGGTTTATAATAGGCTTAACACATACATAATAACCATCTATTCCTAAAAATGTAATTTTTTGTACAAAATCTTTGTTTATAGTCTCTGACTGTTAGTACATGACAGAAAGGGAAAATATTGTAAAAGTATAGAGTTTCAACATCACATATAATTGCCAGATTGAATGAAAGCCATTCAACCCACACTGGCAACACACTTAGATATATGAATGTGTTACTATAGTACCGCGTGATGTTTACACAATTGCCAGATGTGTCAAGGATTTGCTCTACAATTAAGGTTACAATGTGAAATCTTTCATTGGTACATTCAGATTGTGTCTTTATTTCAGACTATCTTGAAGTATAAATGCGATACAAACACAAACCCAAAAATACTTGTGCAGGCTTAGTAAAAAGGAACATTTGTGTTATCATTGACTTCAGAATTACTTTTAAAATAAAATTAAAATGGAAATACCAACTTTTATCCATGTAACAGTAGAGGAATAGAAAGTGGAACACTAAAAGATATTGCTAAAGAATAGAACAAAGACATAATTTCACAATGGAACCATGGCAAATTTTCATTCATATATATCTATGTACATGCTTAATTCGATATTTTAGATGAAAATTTGTTCAAGGATGTAATATTTGAACTTCTTTTCTTTTCTACCCACCCATATTACAAAGACAATATGTGCTTTTAATTTTGGATGTAGTCTAGCTAGATAACTCCTACAAATGGAATAATGAGAGCAACAAAAACATGATTCAAGATATAATTTTTTCTATGCATCAAACCTCATTCTAGATCATTTGGAAGGCTACCACTACAGAAGATTGTACAAGTTAAATGTTTAATTAAATGTTTAATGAAGAACTCCAAATAATACCAGAATTAGTCACAAGATACTAATATTGTTCCTATTCACTTATCAAATGGCAGAAATGGTATGGCATAGGTGTATGCCAAGGGAGGGTCACATAGAGCAGGTTAAATAGAAACTCATCCAGGTGGGTTTTGAATGTCTCCAGAGAAGGAGACTCCAAAATCTCCCTGGGCAGTCTGTTCAGTGCTCTGCCACTCTCAGTGTAAAGAAGCTCTTTCACATCTCTTGAGGGGATCCACATCTCTTGAGGTGGAACCTCTTCTGTTTTAGTTTACGGCCACTGCTCCTCATCCTGTTGCTTCACACCACTGAAAAGTGTCTGGCACCATCCTTTTGAAATCAGCTTTTGAGATATGTAGATGCATTTTTGAGATTCCCTCTCAGTCTTCTCCAGACTAAACAGGCCCAGCTGCCTCAGTCTCTCTTCATAAGAGAGGTACTCAAGACCCCTCATCATCTTTGTGGCCTCTGCTGAACCTTCTCCAGCAGCTCCTTTTTAAAAATTGCAAGGCTAGGATTTCAGGGAATGAAAAAATAAAGTAAAAGTTAATTGGTTGAAGTAATGATCTTCAATCTTCTTTTGTTCTGAAGATTAAATATTAATTGTGAGATCTCTGGGAAAATTTTGGAAATAAGCCTATTAACATGGCTAATGGAAAGAATAACACAGTACTAGAAAATCATAACTTTCAGAGTTTATAATAATGAGTGAGGATGTGCAACAACCACAGTAAAACTTTTTCTTTTTTTGTTTTTCAAAGTGATAAACGTTGTGACATGTAGCCCAAAAGGTAAACCACGTCTCTTATTTCTGCCTAGTAGATTGAATTTCTGTTGCAATCCCCAGCAGATCATCCTTGCCAAAATGAGTCAACCCCTCTAGGTTACTTCTGATATATGAAAACAATTGACTGCATGCTTTTTTCTTGAGCCCCAAACACAGAATTCCTCACAACAGCCCAAGATGGCTAGTTATCTCAGAGACACAATAAAAATTTGAAAGTTAGAGTGTCTAAATCAATCCCCACTGAGGTAAAACTTTTCAGACTGAAGTCTTTTCTCAGCTGTGGTACCTTTATTGGAAGAATACATTTGTCATTTAACCAGGTGTTAAAAAAGTTTGAGAAAAAAAATACTCCAAATAAATCTGTTTATAGGCTATGGAAACAAATATTAGCTTTTGACAGAAAAAGAATGGTTAAAATAGTCTTGTACATAATCATGATGACTACTAAGTACTTTTCTATATTTCCTGTTTAACACATGATTTTATCCAGCCTTGTTGGCCCAAAAGACACACAGATTTCTGGATTTCTTTCATGAAAAGAGGGTGAAAAGGCTACTCATTACCCCATACAAAAAATTAATTAAAAAAGATAGAAAAAGAAAGAAGAGGACAAGGACAGCATAGCTATTTCACCCTCTTATTTTTTTTTTTTAATATTGGGAATCTCCGTAGCCTTCTCATATAATAATCCCAATTTTCTGAATTTAGAATCAGAGCATAAATATTTTTCCCCTTCAAATTTAAACACTTATTTCCACTGCTTTCCAATCACCCCCTCCCCCCCAACACAGCATGGTATATTTCTTTCACAGTAGATTCTGCAGACACTCAGATTTTATACTTGTGGCTAGGTAGTACAGAACCTGATGAGATGTCTTTTTTGCTTTTGTTCTATTTAAACCATTACTCTTAAATGCAAACATAATATATTAAGAGAGATTTAACCACAACAGTACAGCTCCCTGGTTAAAAATGGTTTTACATTATTTACAAGTTTAGCGTGTTAGGAATTTAATTTTGTATGTATCAATCTGTAAGAGATGTGTCAGAAAGATTGGTCTCTTAATAAAAACAAAGAGAATAAATATTGACTTTATTAATCATTTGGATAATTAAATGTGTATTAACAGATATTTCATTGAGAGATTACATTATGAATACTCTTCATTTAGTGTCTTTCCCTCTTCTAGTCTAGATATGCTAAATGAATAATATTTACAGAAAATAACAGCTACCCAATAACAGTTTCCACCTAGGCAGACAGAGGTTGTGTGTTTTACAATTGCACTTGGTTGACCCACATCTTATTATATAGCAGAATCTCAGTCACCACAAGATTCTAATAGAAAGCAGTGCAAAAATGGCAATAAAAACATTACATTTGATAAATAAAAAGAGGAAGAAGAGGACTCAGAAATCCTAATGTCACCAAATTCGTCATAAGCCAGTAATATTTATTTTCCACAAGGGAGGCTGACATTATCCTGGACTGCACAATACTTTGAGAAGGAGCCCTGCCAGTAGGTTGAGGGAGAGGATCCTTCCACTGTACTAAGCACTGGTGAAGAGATATCTGGAGTCCTGTGGCCAATTCTGAGTTCCCCAGTACAAGAAAGACATGCAGGTGCTGGACAAAGTGAAGCAAAAGAGTCACAAAGATGATTAAGGGACTGGAGCATCTCTCCCATGAGACGAGGCTTAGGAAGCTGGAATGATTTAGTCTGGAGAAGAAAAGGCTCAAGACAGATCTTGGCCTGAAGTGTCTGAATCCCGGAATCAAAAAATAAGCTGAGCTGGAAGGATCATTAAGTCCAACTCCCAGCCCTGCACAGCACCACCCCCAAGAGTCACACCGTGTGCCAGAGAGCATTGTCCAAACACTTCTTGAACTCTGTGAATGATGTGACCACTTCCCTGGGAAGCCTATTCCAGTGCCCAGCCTCCTCCAGCTGAAGAACATTTTTCTAATATCCAACATAAACCTCCCCTGACACAATTCAGGCCATTCCTTCCAGTCTGGTCACCAGAGAAAGGAAATCAGCCCCCTCCTCTTCCCCTCATAAGGAAGTTGTAGACTGCAATGAGGTCTCCCCTCAGTCTCCTCCAGGCCAAGTGACCTCAGCTGCTCCTCATATGTCTTCTCCTCAAGGCACTTCACCATTTTTGCTGCCATCCTTTGGATGCTGTAGAATACTTTAACGTCTTTCTTACATTGTGGCACCCAAAACTGCCCCCAGCACTCGAGGTGAGGTCGCCCCATTGCAGAGCAGAGCAGGACAATCCCGTCCCTTGCCCGGCTGTCGATGCTGTGCCTGATGCCCCCAGGACAGGGTTGGCCCTCCTGGCTGTCAGGGCACTGCTGACTCATGTTCAGCTTTCAAGAAGACAGAGTGACAAGACAGGAGGCAAAAGACAAACTAAAACGCTTGAGGTTCACCCTGAATATCAAGAAAATTTTACTGTGAAGGTAACTGAACACTGGGAGAGGCTGACCAGAGTGGAGCCTTCTTGTCAAAAGCTGCCTGGACATGGTCCTGGGCAACTGGCTCTTGATGGCTATGCTTGAGCAGAGGGGTTAGACTAAATGACCTCTAGAGGTGTCTTCCAACCTCAACCAGTCCGCAATATTATGGTTTTGTGATTCACTGTTTTCAGCAATTTTCACTGTTATTTTTCCTGCTACAGAATTACTTTCTTTGGAGAAAAATAAGTATTCAATGTTCATGTCTCCTTTATCAGTCTTTAGAAATACAAGGAAATCCTCTATGGTCATGACCAATGCTCTCTTCTAAGTACTTTTATTATGGTTTTCTTACAACTCTTGCTGCAATTTAATAGAACTGATCAATTTATCCATTGTGTTCTTACTGTTCTTAAGAATCTTTCCATTCATTTAATTTGGAAACACACCAGCTCTAGCATTTCTCTTTATTTGAAAGGTATCTTTCAAAAGAAGAAAAGAGTCTAAAACTGCAAGCGGTCAATGATAGGCTACTGATACAATCCATACCTGAAAAGGTGTTTACATTTAAACTTAAAATTGTATTAGTTAGAATAATCTTACAGTTTATTCTGGTTAAAAATAAACCAACTAACTGTTTGATATCCATACCTCTTTTATGCTAGACATAGCAAAAATCTTCCATACTCTATTGTGATACCTTTTTGTTATTTTTTGTTATTTTATGGGATTTATACTGAAACCAAACATTCAAAGGATTTTCCACACATCTAATAATAAGATGAAATCTGAACAGTTCTGTGTTTACGGAGTAAAAAAAAAAATGCTAAACTCTTCTTTACTTTCTATTATGCTTCTAGCCAGAGCTCATAATATGAACAGGGAATAATTTGGTGGACCTATGAAAAAAAAATTACTGAAAACACCAATGTACACCATCCTCTCATGTACTGAGACATTGATCTGCTTAGTTGCTTGCACACTGAGAAACTGCTTTACAAGATTGTAACTTGAAATAGTGTTTACTGGGAGGATTTTTCCATAACCTTTTGACATTTCACATTTTTTACAAGCTGCAGCATAAATTTTTGCTTACCATTCCCCTTTATTTCCAATGCATTATTAATGCCAGAATATTGCAATCTACTCTGTCCCTGTAGCAAAGGTAAAAAATACCCTTGCTTCACAAGTAAATAAATCAATATCTAGTATTTGAAAATAAAATGCAATGTCTCTGAACGTATAAATTCTTACATGATGTTATGTACTTTTTCTTTAACTGATTCTTGCCACTCTGAATGACTGTTGATTGTTCCTTTATTAAAATAAAGACAATGTTTTAGTAAATAAGAAATTATACAAAATAAGTTACTACAGATGGGTTTGCAAGAAAATGCACTAACCTAAAGCAGAATATTCCCAAAGGATTTGTTTACCTATGTGCTTGCATTGCTTGATGCCTTAATAGCAACTTCAATGGAAAGCTTCCAAAGGATTAATTGCTTGGTTTTGCACAAGTTCTTTATTTATCATCATTAACAGGCTTGTTTGAAAGAGTTTTTTCATGGTGTAATGTATCATTTACTGAAATTCTCTTTCTGGCCAGCTGACAAAAGAAGTATATTAGATGTTATGCTGTCTAATTACATGGCTTGATTTTAGCAATCATTTCCAATTTGTTGGTCTCAAGACACAGGAAGACAGAAAAGTAGAATATTGTAGCTCAAAGCTTGCAACTCTTCCCATCAGAGCTATATGTTAGGTAGAATAAAGCTGTTGGGAGAATGTATTTAGGACAAAACTTGTGCCAAAAACAGTTAACTCATTGGAGAAATTTTCTAGATTGCCCAGAGTGGGGGAGGAAATCATTAAAGAAATGAACATACCACAGAATCTTTGCTTTGAATAATGATAGAACTATGTCATAAATTCTAATCTATTCAAAACTGGTATTGAGGGCAATTGAACTGCTGAAAAGCAGATCATTATATTTAGATTATTATACAGAGTACATTTATTACCAATTTTTATATAAAGATTTCCCTGTAAGTAGTAAAAACATGTTAACTGTAAGATAATTAGATCCAGAATTAGTATACAAAACACAATCATTACACTGAATTTTTCTTATAAATTATGAATGCTATTACTTTCCTTTATATATGGTGGAAATATTGATTTCATACATTAATTAAACATCTTCCATTTTAATAAATTTCTCATGTTGTAATTTATCAAAGTTGCTACTTCATTTATACCTTCTGAGGATGTTGCAACAGAAAAAAAAAAGGCTAATTTTTTGTTTAATGCGCTTTTCTGTAGAGGTAATTATTTCTCACTACCAGTTTTTTTTGTGTGAAGAGATTAACAAATTAAATAAAAATAATTCACAAATGCAGTTAAAACACCATTTGCACTATTGTCACTTCAGGTTTTTAAATCTGGAAAAATATATGGTTACCTATTTCCATAAAAATTTACACAGAATGTAGTGAAGAAATTAAGAGAGTTAATTTTTGTCAAAGAGCAGAAGACTAGGCTTCCTCTTTATTGTATTTTTTTTCACTCCTAGCCCTCAGAAACAAGTACTTCAGATAAAGTAATATGAAATTAACTCACTTTCTCAGTCTTGTAAAGGCTTTCATGCACAGGGATTATGCCTGCACACTTTATGTTGGCCCTACTTGTTTCCCAAAGTCTGTTTCTGATTAATCTCTCCAATTTACCCCCGAGTGGATTTATTGGAATTTTTCATTTTCCTGTCTTCTCTTGAATCGTGACTACTCGGGATAAAAGAAATAGGGTGGAGTTTTGATATCTGAAAGTGAGCTTTGAGGAGACAAAAGGACTATTTAAACTAAAGGGCAGAAATCCTATTATAGGAAAAAATGGCTACTCATTTAGAAGTAAATGGCAAATTCCTTCGAGAAATGAAATTCTTAAAAATCTTTCCAAAATTAACACTGAAGGCAGCATTTTCCCTTGGCAACTGTACAATGATATCAAAAGGATCACTATAGTAGGTTAAAACAATCTCATTCTCTCCTCCCTACAGTATTTTTGTATAGTGAGAAGATTAGAAAACATTCCAGATATGCAGTGATACTTATGCAGACTTCATATATAGCAGCACAGAATGATTTGTGTTGAAAAGGAGCTTCAAAATTATCGAGACAACCCACCTGCCACGGGCAGGAACACCCTCCACTAGAGCACATGTCCCAGTAGACATCTTCAACAACTTTTCATCAGGCTGAAATTCACATTTAACTTGAGCTAAATTAAGATAACAGATATGTAAGAGCACTTATGATATCAAAATATGCGTAGCTGATATATTTATAAAATACATGGAAACAGGAGGAAAAGCACTCCACCTATTTACATTTGATTTGAATCTGTAAGGTCTTATTCTCTTAAGACAACTAATTAATGATAAATGTTTTTCTGACACACACCTCACCATGGATCCTGTCCTTTTTGTGTATCCCATATATCAGATGATATCAGATACACTTTTCTTCTACAGGAGGAAGTCGGTTTTCACAGCTTACATACTTCTTGGAGTCCTCTAAAGAAACACAGAAATATATTTCACATTTTACTGCTAACCTAGTGTATTTTTTTCTACCCCAAGCATATCTGCATCTATATCTTTTGGAAGAAAGAACCAAATTAAGTCTTGCTTCATGCTTTTAGGTATACATATAAAAAAGGTTCCTTTGTCAGAACAGATGTCAGCTTCTGATCTTGATTTTAATTTAACAATTCCTAAACTCGACAAGTGGTCCTTCATAAATAACTCATGCTGTACCTTTCAGTATGTCTACCTTCACTGTATTTTATATCAGTCTGTACATTATGTGCATTTGAAAAAGTTTTCAGATGGGCGTCATAGAAGTCGGTTCCTAATACACAGCGCATCGTAAAATCAATACTTGGGACATTGGCTAACCTGATCCATATCTCTGTATTTAAGAAGAATTAAAGTAGAAAACTCACAAAGTTCCTGGCAAAAAGAGTTAAAAATAGGTGTTTTAAAAGAGATCTAGTTGTCAGTGTTGTAGGTTATAGGTTTTACTTCCCATCCCTTTCACGGTATGACTGTGGTCTGTTAATGTCTGATTTTTACAAAATCAGAGATTAACAAAGAGAATATAAAACTAAGGAATCTTACCCTTTGGATATTTTAGTATGTCAAAATATATACTTAACCAAAATTTAAGGAAACAGATTCTTCTAAACATTAAACTCAGTATTAAACTTTTTTAAAGCTACTACTTTAGGTAAAAAAAAATTGATTAGTCTTTCAGATTTTAAAGGCAAAAGTATATAAAATGGACTTTAAACACATATTTCCCTAGTCTTTTGAGTACACATATTAGTTCCTGCTGGAAAAGGGAATGTTTATTCATTTTTCTTAGGTCAGTACTGATGTTTCTTTTAAAAATTGTTCTACTTGAACATATGGAAAAATAATTTGACTGTCTATTTTTATATTTTGTTATTTCTACTTTCTGGAATGAATGAATTCAAGTTCTGTTGTAAAATTACTCTATCAAAAATGACTGGGCAAAACATAATGGATAGTGTCTATCTAGGTCTTGCAGACTTCTGTGGAGCATATGATATTTAGAAATTCTGTGAGAGACTGAGACCTGTTTGACACCAGTATTGTATCACCGAGGATTTTAAAATGCCACAGACTAGCCTGGATATTGCACAGTTTTAAGAGTGTTATCACAGCCCAAAACACTTAAATGATATGCATCTCTGAAATGCTACTACTCCTTCTGGATAACATTGCAGTGCATTCTGTGCAGACATAATCTTATTCTAAACAGAATAGTGCAGGTGAGATGGACTGTGCATAGTGAGCCTTCTGACAACCACCAGCACTGTATCATGTATCTTCCAACTCTGCATATTCTTTCATTTTTCTGTCTCTGTTTTTTTTTAGGTAATATTTGAAATCATTCACTACAAATGGTGGCATCACTACACCCAGAATATTACACCTCTCTTTTTTTTTTTTCATGTAAAAATAAATAACCTTGGCAACCTCGTATATTGAGGGGGGTAAATGACAAGATAGGCTGTCTGCTTCTCTAGAAATTTAGAGAGAAATATCTTGGGGAAATGACATATTTAATAAACATGTAAATAAAATATCGGTGCATTTCTAAGATAAATCTCTGAGTGTTGTTCTCATAGATAACTTAGTGAAAGAGTGAAGGGCAATTTAACAAACTGAAGGTATCATTTTATTTAAACCTTTACATGTACTTTCATTCCAAAATCTGTTTAAAATATCAGACTTCTTTCAGAAATTCAGATACTGAAATGTTTTGATTTATTCTCCTTTTTTTTCTAAAATACAGAGGATGTTACAGTATGCAGCAATAATGTCTTTCTTAGGTAGTTGCATCATAGTAAATCTCTTGGGTAGAGATCAGACAGGTTTGAGCACCCAGCACTGCCTCCTGTGTACCTTAGTATTTCACAAACTCATCTGTTTTTCCCAGGCCTTTAGAAACAAGATCTGGACAAAGACATAAAAATGATTCAAGCTGGCAAGGAAATGAATTTGCAAGGTTTTTCTCAGGAAAATAAAAAGATTTTGCCAGGCAATGGCAATTTTTTTTCCTTTTCTTCCTCATTTGTAATCTAATCACTTTAGCCTTATTGTGACCATTCTGAAAAGAAAGAATACACTGTTTCCTTAAATACATAGCGGGAGCCCAACATGAGATGAGCTGAAAAATGGTGAGATCAAATCTCGAAAAGAAAACCAGAGATATTTGAAGTTTGATACATTTAACCTTTCTTTTACTCCTTTAGGGAAAAAAAAAGGTTTTCTTCACCACTACTGTATAATCAAAAATGAGCAAGCTCTAGCCGTAGACCAATTTACAGACCAATCACAAAAGAGAAAAGCTAAATATATTAGATGAATGGGGAAACAAAAGCAGCTACTTCATGAGAATCTTATTAAGTTCAACAAGTTCAATCATAAGGTGGTTCACCTGGTTCCAGGCAATCCCAGACATGCACAGAGAACAGGAGAAGTCACTGGGAGCAGCTCTGGAGAGAAGGATTTGGGTGTTCTGGTAGATGGAAAGCTGAACATAAGCCAACAGTGTGTGCTTGCAGCCCAGGAAGCCAACCACATCCTGGTCTGCACCAAAAGAGTGGCTAGCAAGTTAAGCGAGGGGATTCTGCCCCTCTACTCTGCTCTCATGAGACCCTGTTTGGGGTACTGTGTCCTCAGCACAAGAAAGACATTGGACCTGTTAAGACAGGTCAAGAAAAAGTCTGTGAAGATGTTCAGAGGGATGGAGTGCCTCTCCTATGTAAACAGGCTGTGATAACTGGAGTTGCTCAACCTGGAAAAGAAAAGGCCTCAAGGTAATCTAATTGGTGGCCTTCCAGTACCTGAAGAAAACCTACAAGAAAGATGGAGAGAGACTTTTTACAAGGGTATGTAGTGACAGGACAAGGGGGAATGGCTTAAAACTGAAAGAAAGTAGGCTTAGATTAGATATTAGGAAGAAATTTTTACCATGAGGTTGATGAGGTGCTTGAACAGGTTGCCCAGAAAAGTTGTGGATGCCCCACCCATGGAAGTATTCAAGAGCAGGTTGGATGAGGGTCTGAGCAACCAGGTCTGGTGGGTGGCATCCCTGCCCACAGCAGAGGGGTTGGAACTAGGTGATCTTTAAGTTCACTTAAAACCCAAATCATTCACTGCTTCTATGACGTGAAGAAAAAACTGTTGTTCTTTCACTGGATATCTATATGCCTTAGAATATTCATATTTGAACTAGATTTCAAAAAACTATCTTTGAATTTCTTTCCTCAACCTTTTTTCCACCACTATTACAGCTGGACTTTCAAGGGTCTCTGTTCAATTTCATGTTATAAGATGCATGAGTAACGGGAAAACTTATGTTTCAGGTAAAGAATATTTTTTAAAGTATGAAGTACTAGCATATGAAGTAATGCAGAAAAAGTAAAATGTTGCTTATACAGAAGTAAACAATAATTTATTTTTCATCTAGAAAAAACACAGATCTTTCGAAGTCATGCACAAATTTCAGTTTCTACACTGTCAATAAACAATTGGCCCCAGCAGAGAAAAAAAGAAACAAACAAACCAGCAAACAACACTTGACATAAACCAAAAAGAATCAATTATATTTTTATTGTGATTCATACCTACAGGATAATTACTATTACTCATTGCAAGGAGGAGTTTTTCTGTATTTTAAACATGTTATTTAGACTGCCTTGTGCATTTTAAATATATTTTATTCTCTCTGCTTGCATCTGCTTGCATCACTAAAAGGAAAAACTATTATATAAAGTGGTTTTAAAACACTTCCTTTCAAGGCAAGATTTTTTTTGAAGATATGCATAATTAGCGTTTGTGACAAATCAAACTGTGGAAAATTACGTTCACTAATTGTATGCTATATGAGTTCTATCTCAACCAGCGTTTCTAAGTCAAATAATTTTTAAGCATTGCTTAAATATATTCCTCATCTAGCACTTTAGTTCAGACTCTACATAAGCATCCTTGGTCTCAAAAGTAAATGAGCATCAGTTGCCACAAGTGTGTAAGTCAGACCAATTTTAGAGCATCTTAATTGTGTGTGTCGTGGTTTGACACCGGCCCAACGCCAGGCACCCACGAGAGTCGCTCGCTCGCCCTCCCCTGCCACAGCTGGGCAAAAGGAGGGAAAAGAGGAAAGGGTTAACGGAGGCTTCATGGGTGAGATAAGGAGAGCGGGAGAAGTATTTCAAGGGCAAAACAGGCTCAACCTTAGCTGCTAAGTAAAATTTATTACTAACAGAATCAGAGGAGGGTAATGAGAAGTAAAATAAGCCCTTAAAACACCTTCCCCCCCAGGCCCTCCCTCCTTCCCACCGACAACACAGGGAGGCAGGGCAGTGGGGTTTTGGTCAGTCCATCACCAGGATTTCCTTCCGCTGCTCCGGGAGAAGAGTCCTTCCCTGTGAGGCCGTGGGGTCCCTCCCACGGGAGACA
>VXAZ01005257.1:2349-35657 GCA_013399875.1 Gymnorhina tibicen | reverse complement strand
GGGTGGATCTCTGCATTCCCCGTGGATCCCCACGCGCTGCGGGTGGATCTCTGCATTCCCCATGGATCCCCATGGGCTGCAGGGGCACAGCTGCTTCACCATGGTCTGCACCACGGCCTGCAGAGGAATCTCGGCTCCAGCACCTGGAGCAGCTCCTCCCCCTCCTTCTCCACTGACCTTGGTGTCTCCATGTTGTTTTCCCTCACATGTTCTCACCTCCTCTTCTGCTCTGACTAGAAAAAAAAAACCCCTGACTTTGTTTTGATTTTCTTCTTAAATATCACAGAGGTGTTACCAGCCTCTCTCACTGGCCCAGTTCTGGCCAGCAGCATGTCCATCTTCAGAACCATCAGCCATTGGCTCTGCCGGACATGGTGGGAAGCTCCCAGCAGCTTCTCACAGGAGCCACCTTTGCGGCCCCCCTGCTACCCCAAACCAGGCCGTGCCAAACCAATACAGTGTGTTAGAAAGTAAACTTGCCAATATTTCATAAATTTATTTCTCCATTTAGATCCTAAAAGTTCAGTTACTTCAATGAACTTCATGTGTAACAAATGTGTCATTTGACTTTTTCTATATTTCGCTATATATCATTTACTTCTATGTAAATGTTTTCCTGATATGAAAAGTTTCTAGCAGTTATTGTGCTTGGTGTCAGTGCAGCTCCAGAGTAGTGTGCTTTTTTAGTGGATCCATTTTCATCTCTACCTACTGGGTTGCTCTTCATGAAAGGTGAGCTTTGTGCAGGTAAGCACATTCCCTTTGACTGAAATCAGAGAGTAAGATTTAATCAGGAATTTCTTTTAATGGGAAAAAAATGGATCAATGATTGGGCACAATCTTCCAGAATATACTAGCACATATGTGCTAACAAAGTTTTGAAAACATCAGGCTGTCATCCCACACTTTCGAGTACCGCTTGTGTGATATAAAACATCTCATACATTTTTAAATGTGTTGTTGCACTCAATTTCTTTAGTGACTCCTTTTGTTCTTTCCTCATCGATCCCATCTTCCTCTTGTCTCAGTATTCTTTTTTGTCTTTACATGCCCTATGTTCAGTTGCCCCTTCTTAAAAGGATCAGTTGTCCCTGATCTCCTCTTTTGATATTTTCAAAGAGACATTCCAGTGTGATGTCACTCAGGACTCCAAGGAAATGGAACAGCTCATCAATCTTTATCAAAAGAGGAACAAAATCCAAAGGCATTGATGTACAACTACATTCCTCTCATCCTATTTAATCTCCTCAACACTCAGATTATTCCTTATTTTGAAAGCACACACAACTGAGTGCTATTCCATGTGCCTTGACTCCTTGTAGATTATGTGGATATCTGACCACATAGCTTCTGAGGAAACTGGGTCCTTATACTTCTGATCTGAATAGAAAATGTCACTATATCTTCACAGAGGCTGTGCAAGACACATCTGACCCCCATAATTAAGAAGATAATGAGAATTCTGGTGTCTGCTCTGTTGTGTGAAGTCCTTTTGCACTCAGGCAACCAAAATCATGTTTTACAGCTATGTGACATACAAATAAATGTCATGACATGCTCTATCATCATCTGACTATAGCCAGTATTGTTGGAGTATAATGTCTCCCCTAAACAAGTTGATACCAGGGCTGAAAATGTTCCTGTCTTGTTGAGAAAGGTGTCAGCATCTCCTTTGATTCTGGGGCAGAGTAACAGAACTCAGCTGTTATGCATCCTTTCTGGAAAGCCTTTCAAACATATCATGAATGTCCTGGAGTAGGCACACCAGTGAAATTTGGATCTTGTCAACACCACCCCCACACCAGGAAAGCACAGAGAAGAAAAGAGATGAGCAATGAGAAGAGATATGTTTTCCATATTTGGATGGTGTCATCAATATTTCTCATGTACATTATCAAGGAGAAAACTTGTAAGATGTCCTATCCAACTGATCATTCATTAATTGATAGCTAGTGAGGGATTAAGAGCTCCACCTAATCATTTTTTTCACTACAATTAAAAGCTCCTTAAAAGCCTTCTATTTAAAATAAAGTTGTACAAAATTGTATAAAACAGCTATAGCAACAACTAAAGCTTCAGCCATGCCCTTCTGCATTTGAAGGTTCCAGAGCTGGCACAGGCTGTCTCTTTCCAAAGAGAAGGAAATTGAACAAATCTGTTGATGAAGTTGTTTCCAGGGATCACTCTCTGGTCATAAAAGGGCCAAATCTAACAAGGCAAAGACTAAAAACTTACTGTCTGTATCTTTCTTTTCACATAAAAGTACAATCAGGAAGTTCAGGCCAAATCATCCAAGGGGGCCACATGCAGTAACGGCCATAACCACAATAACAAAGTCACCGCTTCATGCCCCTCACACAGAAATTCACGTGCACACAGTGAAGGTTTCCTTTGTCAGTAATGGGTCTCAGAGGTAGGGGTAGGTTAAGGTAGCAGGATCTGTGACATAACAACTTATGTGCATGTTCTGGTGGTTGTCACCTTTCCAATTACTCATTCCAGCTTCACATTTCCATCCTTGTCCTCTTTTCAGCTCTAGTTCAGTCTCATCTGCTTCCTCATGACTAACCAGCTGGGAAATGGGCTTGTGAGGGAGCATGTGCCTTCATGTACATGGATAAGGGAGGAAGTAGGTTGAGGTGAGATAAACTTCAGTTAGAAATCTTTTTCATTGATTTACAATGTGTTTTATAAGCATAATAGAAAGCAGGAAGCAAAAATATATATGCATTTTTCTTTTAGTTTTTTTTTTTTATAAAAGTGATGTAAAGGGCAGGAATAAAATTGACGTAACTGACAATCATTTGGGAACAACTTTCTTTCTACTCAGGTTTAAGAAAACGTACAACTTTGGTGGAGAAAGAGACAAAAGGATACTATTAGTCTTGCCAAAAGACTTTAATGTCATGATAAAATCTGACTAATTTCTTCATAATAGACTTCTCTCAGTATGCACTAAGACCTAAAGTAGTTACAGAATGAAGAGCTAATACCTAACTCTAATATCACTTGAGTGTTCTAGAAACAACTAAGGAACATAGTGAGGAAATGAATGAAAAAAATATGCGTATCTAGAGGATGTTTCTGGTGCTGTTGTTTCTCTAATTTGTTTGGTTTTAATTCCTTAAATTGCTCTTTCTGGCTTTCACTTAAACTATGGTCTGCTCCCATTGCCTAGCTCAGTGGATTACAACCTCCATGACACAAAAAGCCACACTGGCAACTTTTCAGGCACCAGAGGGCTAGAACTAATTTGCATAAGAATTCACATGATAAAAATTGAAGTTTGCATGAGTTTGTCTTCTTCCTTACTCTCTCCTGGGAATAAATAAGGTTTGAGTAAATCAAAAGTAGCTTAACTTCTCATGGTTTCTGAAATATTTTTTTTATTTAAACTTAATTTAATTTTATTTTTAATTTCTTCAAGACTGGACATACTTTTGAGCTTCACCTTGGGTTTTAACCATCATATTTCAAATCCCTGAAAATCCATATCTTGTTCTGATTGACTCAAAAGGAAATTATTTAATACCTCAGAAAATCCACCATGACTATGCTTTATCAGGTATTATTATTATTATTATTATTATTATTATTATTATAAGTCTTCAATTTTAACACTATATTTCCAATATGCATTCCTCTTTTATTTCATTATCGTACTGAAAGTTTTTTTTTCTCTTAGATTAAATCCAGTCCATTCAGTGAAACTAATGTGAATAATTTAAGTGCACTAAATTAATCTCCCTTAAACTAATGTCTAAGGATATTTGAAAAGAAAGAATTTGGTGTTCTTATGATACCTTTTTATTACTGATATATTTTTTACTTAAATATGAAAAGTTTGCAAATAAAAAAATCCCTTATCTTGTGGCATTTTTATTGGAAGGTTAAAAAATGATATTGCAATGGCTTCTCTTTTATTAATGAGGTAATTTTCTTTTTCTTTTCAAAAAGAAGTCAGCTTAAAGAAAGAAAACTCTATTGCTGTGAATTTTCTATTTGTTTTTTCAATAGAAATGAAAAAATCTGGATAAAAAGGGAACCCCTCTTAAGTTTTGAAAAGTATTAAGGGATACCAAAGATTCCACTGGGTGGCCAAGAACATGATCTTGATTTGAAAAAATAATTTGAACATTTGTGTGTGTGTGTGTGTGTGTGTGTGTGAGATAGGATTGCTGACTACTCTTCTTGTGTCATGGCTTGAAAATGAACAAAATATTGTGGCTTTTTTTCCCACTTTCTTTCTTCTGATGTGAGGGTATTTTTGTGTTGAGAAACATTCACATCACAATAGCTTCAGAATACTATACAATAGGAATAAAAATAGAATAGAATAAAAAAAAACCCTGAGAATACCAACAGAATACTGATATAGGGGCATATGTGACTAGTTATCTTTAAACAAGATCTAAACTTAAAGATGTAAACAGCTGAAAAGATAGTCTACAAAATTTTAGAAATATGTCTGATCTATTCACAGCTTGTTAAAGAGAAAAAGCATAACATGTTCTTAAGAACACATGTCTGTGGTACAAAAACCTCCTTAGTTCCAGTCCATTAAAGTTTTTGTTCTTTTCCATCATCTGGATTGCAGTGGGCAGCAGAGTGCACATTACACTTTGATGAAGTCATCTTTTGAATGAAGTACAGCCACGCTCCTTCTATGAATGTATTTGAGTAAGTTCTATGATCAGAAAAGGATTCCTAGAAAAAGCTGATTTATAAATACCAGACAAAAATATCTGCTATCTAGATTGGTACATGATTAAAACACATTCTAGTATATTTTTCTCTGTTTATTTCATTACATTTGGATTACCTGAAGAGACTTAATAAAGTCTTGGAACATAACTTCTCTGTGAGGGAAGGTGGGGAAAGCAAGGAAGGCAGGGTAGAAACTAATACGTTTTGAATATTGTAACAAGCAGTCTTAACCTTCCTCCTTTCATTTTTTAAGCACCCTACACTGGTATGAATCATAGTGGTTACACTGTTAACAGAAGAGCTGTACTGGATTATGTCAACTGATGTTGGTCAATGACATTTTATTTTATTGTTGCTCTCATGCATTACATTACAGTAGAATGCTAAATATCTTAAAGCAAAGTGCCTGAAGCAAAATAAACACCTACTTTTCTTTCAGCTCTGTTTTATACTTGTTACTGTTTATTTCTACCTCTTTTAGCATTGTTGATCACTCATCTTTCATAGACATCCACTTCTTTGATAGAGTTTCTGACTTTCTTTTTTTTTCTAATTTTGACCTTTCCTTCACTGTTATCTTCTAGTACTTCACAATTTCTATTGGTAAAATTGTGCTTTTTCCTCTGTTTTTCAAATGCTTTCATATCCCAGAACTAGTGTCACACCAATAACTGGCTATCTGCCAGTCAGTGACACAATGATTTGTGATCCCACTTCGTCTCTCTCTCTCTTTCTCCTCAAAATAAGTCTATAACTGTGTTCTGATATCTCTACCTTAGAATATTTCTGACCATTCAAATGGAATGAAAAATCGGTGCTGTCCTATTCAAAAACACCATAATAGAAAAGATACGATATTCTTCTACTCCTAATTATTGAAAAAACGCCAAACTAACGACATGTATTTTGAGATATTTTGACCAATAAAATCTATGATTTCACTGTGATTTGTTCCTGATGAAGCTTCCTTTATTCCTGTGGGGTAAAGTTTCTAAAAATAAAATAGAATGATAGCACAGCAGCCTATAATACTATTACTGTGGAAGGCCAAAGCAATATCTAACACAGATCAATACATGTGCTTTGAAGAGTTAATAAAATTTAGGAAGACATGTTTGTGGCATTCAAGAAATTCTTATTCCTGTGCTCTGATCTGGCAACAGATAAGGCAATATATAATGTCTTTATTATGTGTAGATTATTATATCGAACTCTAATGTAGTATGTTTATATGGCCTGATATGCCATGATTTACATACCACCAAGGTCTGACTCCTCTTCCTCTTTGGGTGTAACCAGCTTGGGTTTCCACCACATTGTACCCTTGTTGTTTACATATATTGTACACAACCATAAAAATAATGCTAGCACATTTGCCATTTTCTACAATATTTTGAAACTAAGGCCTCATTCTGCCTGTAGTACATTTGAGAAATTGTTTTTCTCAAAGTATTTTCGTTGCTGCGAATAAAAAAGGCTCACTTAATATATGGAGTAGGTTCTTCCTGATCCTGAGTTGTTTTTTAACAACCTTGACATCTTCCCTACAATGTAGTATTTCTAAATCCATTCAGCAAGACCTCTTTTTAAGACCCTGGCATATTTGTTATCATGAATAACTTTTAGAATATCATGAGTTAGAAGGGATCCAAAAGGATGATTGAGTCCTGCTCCTGGCCCTGCAAAGGACACCCGAAGAATCACATCACATGCCTGAGAGCATTGTACAGACACTTCTCAAACTCTGTCAGGCTGGTGCAGTGACCAGTTCCCTGGGGAGCCTGTTCTAGTGCCCAGCCACCCTCTGGGTGAAAAACTTTCTGATTTGAAGAACGTTTTCCTGATATCTAACCTAAACTGCTTCTGGCACAGTTTCTTGCCATTCCCTCAGGTCCTATCACTGGAGATGTGTCAAAGCTGTCATCAGGATGTTGTTGCTGTGCTAAAAGGGATAAAGCAGATATTCTAAAAGGAAGTACTTATTTAGTGTAAAAGGAATGATGAGCTACATGGGACTTGGAATCTCTTAGCGTGTACATCACCTGTGTGGAAAAGCTAGTTCTAGGTGATTCCTGTTTTTGAATAGATGTGGTAGTAACATAACTTATTTGTGTAGCTTTCTCTTTATTGTGTCTGGTTTATTATTATTATTATTATTATTATTATTATTATTATTATTATTATTATTATTTGGAAGCAAGGTATTTTCTCTCCTGGCTCATGATGGAAACATATTTCACCTGGATGTCCTTTATTTGATAAAAATCATCCATAATCTCCTACAAAATAGTTAATCCTTCCTCTGATCTCTTCCAATAAATCTTGAACACCTCTGGAGTAGCTTGAGTACCACATTACTTCAACGAGATATAAAATTTTAGCCTTGGTCCCTGAATAAGAAGTTCCTTATCACAGACTGAAGATAAAATTATTTTATACTTCACACATTGCTCCTGTTATATACTTCCTACAGATTTTTTCTTTGCTTAGCAAATTTTCTTTCTGTAATATCAGAAATCCATTAAAACAGTTTGAACATTAAGAATTTAGGTTGTATTTCATACTTCTAAAATTCCTTCACTTTTTTAAATGTCATGATCTCAATTAAAAATGCTTAGTTTTAATTTTCATACACTATCTCAGTTGTGTAGGCTATGTGAAATAATTTTGGAAATATCTCAGTAGAGCCAGTCTCTAAATAAAATGCATAGAAAGGATGAAAGTTATGTTTTTTTCCAAGATTTCTGACCTACAGATTCCTCATGTCTAGCTCTGATTTTACTTGGTTGCACTTTCCTATTGACAAGGGACAATTTTTCTTCCTTGATATCTTACTCTAGTTTTCTGTCTTCTTAATTTTTTTCTCCTTTTGGCCAAAATATAGTCTCCAAAACTGAGAAGGCTGGAGCCTCAGCAGTTTCACGTCTTCCTTCTATTATATCTACAGTTAAAGCCAGCCTTTCCTCCATCTCTTTCTCCACAAGGTCACTTCTGTTACCTTAATGACATGGCTCTCCTGAAGAGATTGCCCTCATGTCACTTATTATATATTCATTTCCTGTATAACTGGCTTTTCTTTTACCTCCATATTTCAACTACAGACCTTTTGTATGATGTCAGCAAATATATCACGGTTGGTCCCTTTCTGGGGACACATTCTATTCCCATTCTCTAATTCAACCTTCATGGGCAGTTACCTGTAAGTATCACACATTTTAAATTGCTCTTCCTGCAATTTGAAAAGAATTTGAAGTATCAGATCTATTTAATATGCCAGTTGTGGTGCTCAATAACAGTCCCCCTATATTTTCAAGAATTGCTTGCATTTTGCGAAAGGTAGGTTTTATGTCTTTTGGATTGAGTAGCTGCTCAGATGATTGAGGTTATATCTTAGTTCGATGCTTGTAAGGGAGCATCACTCCAGTGCTTTATCATTTTAGGAGCAATATCTCTACATGAGCTACTCTGTCTTGGCTGCAGTGTGCTCACATACACACACCTGCTAATGTTTCCCTGCTGCTGTTTGAAAGGTTGATTTGGAATCAGGGCTGCTTACACTTAGTTCACAGGAGACTAGCAAACCACTTACCTAAGATTCTTCAATTAAAACACTTTGTGCTGTTCAAGGTAAAGAAGTAATACTTCTGGCGTAGTTGTTACAGAAGTGAAAAAAAACAAAGTACCCCGTAAGAAATACATTGAGTGACCCATTGTTTCAGATTTTTCACAGGAGAAAGAAGTGATTCAAAGAGCAGGCAGTGTTCAAAACTCAGCTGAAATGCCTCATCCATCTTTACCTAATACAACATTTAAATTATGAGAGACAGTAGAATTCTGTGTGTGCACAAGCACTAGATACAGATCAATAACTATCCAAGATTAAATGACTATTCTGTAGTTTACCTGATGCAAAGACTACAACCTAATATTTAAAACCGTTACCTTGTTCTAAGGGCCATTCTTTGAATTGTGTAAGAATAACTTTCCAAAATCTATATGGAGCATTATATGTTTTCTCCTGGGTGCAAAAATATTACGAGGTTCTTTTACAGAGTAGGATACTGTCTGTCAAAACTGCTGTTACTAAAGGGTTTTAACCCTCATTTTTCATATAAGACATTTCAGTATTCCTCTTCATCATTTGCGTCTGTGTATACCTACATCATTAATTCTATCTGTGAAGCTCTGGGAACAATTCTTGTTAATTAACTTCCTTTCCCTTTGCTGACTAGCTGCCAGTGCAAAATATAGACTACTGAAGAAATTAAACCCTGATTGGTTTTTGCCCATGTGTTCATCCTTGTTTTAAAGTTTATAAGTGCCTTGGATTTTAGAGAAAATAAAACTGAAAGTTATAGCTACACTGTTTGACATAATTTGATAATTTATTCCATATCTTGAAGCTATCTAATAGGTGAAATGTGAATTTTTGTCTCTGATCATCTTAAAATAGTAGGGTGTAAAATAATACTTTTCTTTATATTCCAATATATCATATAAATTATGAAAAGGTATTTTTAAATGAAGGGAAATACTGCTTTTTGTGTAAATCGTTCCAAAATATCTCTTCAGCCAGGAGGGTTTTTGAATTAAAATTCAGTTTGAAATTACTCTTTTTCCTCAAAGTACTATCAAGGTGGTCTACTTCAGCCCACTAAAATGGCTTTTCAGAAGAAGATGGAGGTAAGGTCATCACTACATACATGTTGGGTGGTTTTAGTTTACATTGTATTTTTTTTACCAAATGGGAGGTTGGAGGTCGTTAGCTGTGCTCTTAGAAAATTAACTTAAAAAGTTATCTGGTTCTGCATTATCCAAAACAAACTCAAAATCCAGTCTTTATGTCCACATCTGGCATTTGAACCAAAGTGCAATAAGTGGGCATGACTACTTCAAGACCTCAGTCCTGGCATGAACTAGAACACTAATGTAGACTTCACTTGGCAGGCAGAGCAATTATGATGACCTCTTGTCTAGATTTCTTTCTGAGTGTTTGGCAAGGGAAACAGAATTTGGCAATTTCAGATTGAAAGGTTTTCAGGAGGTTTTAATATTTTGAAAGGTCTTTAATGAGTACATCAGAAACACCTTAAAATACACACAGTACTCATTAGACTAGTGGAAAATAGAAGAAGTCAGAAAGGTAGATGAAGGATGATATAAGAGAGAGCTGGCTCAGAAATTTCTGTGATGCAAGGAGCACTGCAATTCTGCTTTAGTTCTAAGGACCATTTAATCTCTTTCTGTGACTCTTTGTCAAAAATTATTCAGTCAGTTTTATATCATCGTTATTTTGCAATCAGTTTTGCATTAAGGAGACCATTTTCCCTGCAGCTTATGAAAGCTCTCAATGGAACACCAGAAAGGCAATGGTGCAGTGCTGCCAACAAGGGAGGCAATGCAAGTCTAGATGGAGCCATATGGTGATGGATCAACATGCTCTGATTTGCAGGTCTAGATCTCTGAATAGTTCTGAATACTAAAAGAATTATGAATCTCTGAATTCATAGAACAGGGGATTACTTAGTATACGGGGAAAAAAATAAATGTATAAACCAGAATATTGCATGTCTAATTTTCCAGTCACTGAAGAGAATGATTGAATTATAAAACCTGAGTGATTTTTAAGTTTAGAAAAACTACACTAGTATGTGCTTTCTATTGCAAACTAGCTGGAAGCAATTTTTTTCATACTTACTTTAAGAATTTTTTCAGTAAACAGGTTCTTTGCGTTATTTGGACATGAATGAGAAACAAAGTGTAATCACTGATAAATTCAAATCTCAAGCACTGACACTCTTGGTAATTATATCATTTGGAAGATGGATTACCTTTGTTTATGTTGCTGTTTTCATTGTCTCTGCATTAAAAGATCCAATTATTGTTATGTATACATTAACATAGACTTTTTAGATTAAGCAATGAGTTTAAAAGTTTTAATCATAGTGAGGACTGCAAGTTTCCCATCTTTGGTTCATAGGCTTTTCTCTACAGTTCAGAGTATCTAGTTGCCTGAGGAGAGTCTCACTTGTAATTATCTAAAGCTAATCCATTTTAAATTTAATATTCTCTATCTGCTAGCCTTTCCAAATCTCCAAGTATTTTTATAAACATCTTAAAAATATTTTTAATATAAGATTAATCTACATGTCTAAAACTATATTTCCTCTAATGGTCTGGTTTATAAAATGTATGCCACTGAATTGTTCAAAGAATGTGAGAAGTAATTTTGCGTTTTCATTTGCAGAGAATCCAGTTCTGCTCCAGGTTAAAAAACAACAATAAAATGGTTATTCAGTACTTTATCTAGCACACCAAATACTGGTTATTTTGTTGCTGTTTGCAAAAAAAAATTACACCTTTCATATTCTTCTTTTACAGTAGGATCTATCCTGTACATTGGTGGCATATTGGTCATTCCACTAAAACTCATTAGTACCTTTCCTTCCCATATTTTCTCCTGTTCTATGTGCAAATTTAGATGTCCCACCTGACGTTCTCTCAATGTCACCCGTAATGTTGTAGAAAGCAGTCTGAGCTGTGTCTTTAGTACGTCCTAAAATAACTAGACAGAAAATTTACTTATGTCACAGAAGGAGGAGTCTTGTGAATATTTTCTTAATTAGAAGAATCATTTGGAGATGTTCTGAAAACTTGAAAATGTAGAAAAAATGTTAGTATAGAACAGTCTATATGGGGTAGTTCTTCAGTTAAACACCATCACTGGATCATTGTATCCTGAAATACAAGTAAAAATCTCACTGAAACTCACAGTTTTATATTTTTTTTTTTTATCAGTACAATACCTAATAACATATTGCAAATACAGGGAAGAAGTCCATTTTTACTGTTTTGAATTGCAATCGCTCTTCAATTGAATGAAATTGAATGTAAATTATATTTAGATTAAAACTTTTAGAGGAGAAATAAGTTACCATAGAAGGAACAAATCATATGAAAGAGGCTGGTGAGAATTGAGAATTTCATGGAAGACTAAATATATCTATGATCATTTCATATAATATTGTGTCTTTTCTTTTATCTAGATAATTTACACATAATTTTCTGAATAATATTACTCTACTAAGAATCTATTGTTCTTTGTTTGTAACAAACCCTTTTCCTTCTTTTTCTACTTCCATTTTGAATATCTTGAATATTTTTGCAAGTTGCCAATATATATTATTGCATACAATTTTGATTGATCTGTAACTCCACTTTAATTCAGTATGTTTCTTCTTTTCTCCATTTCTCAGAAGTGGTGTTTGATGCGCTATATTCCATTCACCTTTCCATTTGTCTTTCCATATTTATACCAACTATATTATTTCAGTAAGGATACACAAACAATAACTGTCTTGCAAGACGTACACGGACTGCAAACAGAAATTCAGTTGTACCTTATAAACTGGAAGGCAGCCCACATGTTGAAGTCATAGTCCCTTAGTTTTTGTGATAGTGATAGCAAATATGGGCTGTCTGGTTTCCCTGTCGCTGTTTTAGCAAAGTAAAATTCTAACAGTGGAAAAACTGCAAGGAAAATATTGAATTAACTTTTTTACTTCGGTATTATGATGTATTTACATTACAGCTTAGGTATCTCATAGTCTTCCAGCAGGTCAGTTGGGGTTTTTTGCTACAAGTTGTGCAGTTTAGTGGACCAGCGAGATATAATTTATACTCAAAACAAAGAATTTAGGATCATTAGTTTCAATGAATTTAATATTGGTTTCAATAAAATCTAAAAAAAAAAAAAACCACACCAAAAAACCTACCAACAACAAAAATATTATTCCAGATAATTATGAGAGAAAAAGGAAATAAAGAAATTATTACAGAAATCCTGTAATAGTAAGTTTTTTCATACAGAGTCGACCCCTTATATTCCAGTGTTACAGAAAATTTCTGTAGATTTTTGCTGCCCATCTTATTCCCAAAGTCAATAACTTTCATATGAAACTGTACAACAGCTCATTTAAAAAGATGTTCTTTTAGTTTCAAAGTTCTCTATTCTGGAAGATAGGAATGCTATCCTGCATTACAAAATCTTTATCTTGGTTAAATTCACCTGAAATTTTTACTTGATTCTGCAGTTTGCAAGCAAGAACAGCTAGCATGATAATATTTTGGCTAGTCTGTGATTGTGTTTTATTAAGAATAATTTTTTGTGTCTTTTATTAAGAATAAGGGGTTATTTTGGATTTAAGTTTATAATTTTTAAGAGAATAACTGACAAACAATTCATGCTGAAAAGGTATATGAAGAGGATTGTTGAATTTTGATCACTTCATAAAGGAAAGAAAGATTAGGTCTAGTTTTGATCAAAAATGAGCTTCTCTGTGTGGTTTTTTGTCACCAGTAGAAAGTAGTGAAACATTTCTTTTTCTTAGCATGCTCTTTTATTTTGACTCATATGAATATTCATTCAAAGAAATCTTCCTTTTCTTATGTTTTCCTTTACCTTTCTCAATTCTTTACTTTTTTTTATTAAATTTTATACTAAAGCAGAACAAATCAAAACAAGAAGCAGTATATTAATAGTCTGTCCTTTCTCTTAAATAGTAGCTTTGTGTCAGGGCAATTACAACTTTATTTCTTTTAAGACGTGTAGTTGAGAAAAAATATGAAACCTGTGATGACATGTGGAATAATAAAACAAGATCCATAGTTGTGTAACCACAATTTACTTGTTTCAGGACACGGTTCCCATCTATTTTCTCTTATAATTAGATTGTAAATTTCAACAGGGAAAGCTCTTTGTCATAAATCTATCGAATACCTAGCAGCATACAGTCCAATTCTGCCTGAAATGTCTTAGAAGATCTACCATAAAATAAAAGAATAATAACTATTGAGGACTTATTTATAAATATTGTGTTCTGTTTGTCTCTCGGCATTTCCCTAACACAAACCAGCAAGAGACATTACAGTACATAATGATTTTCTTCCCTGTTCTTTCTCCATGAACGATATAAATTCTCAAATGATGCATGTCTACCTTCCTGTATGTGACAGAGAGAGGACACACTGTAATACACACATTTATACTAAGGATTTAGAAGTCTGGGATTCCGCATGCTAGTCAGAAGACTCTCTTGAACATGAGAACATGGTCCTATGAAGTAACTTTACTGCCATGATACAGTTTAAGCATCTGCATTTTTCCTAGTGGTTCTTAACTTAAGCTTTCAGACATGAGCAAATGTGAGCAACTGCAGTACTCATCCTCTGAACAAAGATAGAGAACTTTTGTCTTTCATGTGACTTGGAAATCAATTTAAATCTCCCCAGAGAAATGTCTGCATATCTATAACTTGGATACTTAATTACTTCTATCCAAGAGGGAAATGCCTTTCTCTCTCTGTCCTGTCCTGTTTACCAAAGAAACATATCTAATTATTTCAGTCTGCCCTAAAGTGAACTAGTATGTGTTAGTAGCTTGCAGGGGCTTTATGAGTTCTTCAATCAAAAGCACAATTTACAAAAAGAGGAAATAATGATCTTATTTACAGCATTAAGAAAGAAAAATATGTTCTTCCCACCATGAATCTGTCAATCTTCCACAAGTTCATATTTATGTTTTTTATAGTTTCCTATGTCAGAAATATCCACCAATTCAAACTGAAAATACTGGCAACTTTGCTTCTTTTGTTCTTGTATATTTCAGATCTGTCTTTCATTAAGATGACTTTTTTCTGGTAAGAAATGGTAAGATGAGACTGTGTTTAATTCTGCTGTTTCTATAAGGTAACATAAGCTATTCTTTAACTTTCATTCGTTTGATGGGGTATTAATACATATGAAAATTAAATCAAGTTAAACAGTATTTTTAAAATAGTGAGCATCCCAATAATGAATCCAGAAACTACTAAAGCCTCTTTTATCTGATGAGGATCTCAACAGGCAGGTGCAGCAGATTTTCTATTTCAGTTAAAGTTTCATGTTTCAGTGTTGTGGTGACAGGCTTGGTGCCAATATCTGCTTTAGCTATACTCAGTAGAGATACAAAATAAGATTCATGTTTGAAGATCTAGTGGGTAGATACCCTACTATTCTTAAATGAAAAGCCACCACTCCCAGAAACTATAATTTTGTTAAATTAAGGTCACTCTGAAATTACTGATAGAAAATTCATTCACTTACAGACCAGTTTTTTGTTTCTATTTTTATTCATGTGGTGTCTAATACAAAATGCAGAAATAATCTTGAAATTGCCCTTAGGAAGGAACACAAAATCTTATATCTCCTTCACCTCCTCTTGATCTCATCTCCACATTATAATCATAAATATGGCTAGTATTTTTGGATAGAGGTTTGCTTTTTTTTTTGCTTCCTTTCAGCCTCTTTATTTGCTTTCCTGGCTAGATAACATTGTTGAGAGGGGAATAGCAAGAATCCTTGTGTGGGAACACAAGTAATTAAGAGTACTTGGGGTTCAGTTTGTCTGGTTTGGGGCTTTATTTTTCCTAGAGAAAAATATTATCTGTGGAATGTCATGTTTCTAGGGTTTTTAAGCAAGTACACAACTGAATTCCCTAAAAAGCAGAAAAAAAATGTGGAGGCAGTGCTTCTTGGACAGGGAGCAGGGGCTCATAATAGAGACCAAGAGAGGAGCAAGAATGCATTAAGCTGTAACTTTGGCCAATCATTTCATAATGTGGAGCCATGCTTCAGGCAACAGAATACATTAGTGCCTTTTTCTGAATCACTCTCATTAATTTAGATAGCTGAAATCCTCATAATTTTCACTTAAAGAAAAAAAAACTTACTGAAAATCTTATCTGTTGAGAACAGAAATACGTATATCTAGCAATTAATTCAAATGCATCATAAATTTCCTTTCTAGTAAACTAAACTGCTATCATACTGAGGTCATTTTAAAGCCAAAATAAGATTAATCTGAGCTTTTTACCATCTGTTCTACTCAGTCTGAATGCAAAGGAGCACTGTCATCCAGTAGCCTTAAGGAGTAAGGTATAAATTACGTAAATACAGCTGTATGTTAGACACCTTCGGAATGCAACTAAAAGACTCTTGTGTTACATGAGTCAGTCACAGAAAAACATGGTTGCACCCAAAGACAGGAGTGATTGAAAGACAGCCCGATATGATTGTAGAAGGTTTTTATTCACTTCCCTGATATTTTGATTAGAAATAAAAATACCTCTCCATCCCAATAATTTTCATTTTAACAGGGAAATATTTTAAAGTTCATTTTAAAAGTGTAACTGCAGTATTTTTTGCTGCATTAATCTCTGGTTGTCTCTTTGGCTGACTGATTACCATGCAACTGTATTTTTGACTCCTTCACGAATCATCAGTATCTCATCTTCAGTCTCAGACTTCTAGTCAACAGTTTTCCAACAGTGGGCTGATGGCAAGACTTAAGACTGTGAACCCTTGACAGTTCACTGTGATGACATTATCAGTTCTGCAATTAAGTTAATATTGCAGCATTTGTTCTTTTTCTGAGTAGAGGGGTGTTAATTAATTCAATTACCAATGTAACATTTTTCACAATGTTTTGCATATAAATGCATATAATTTCAGATAGTAATCTTATTGAGAAAGTGTAGATGATAAAGCAATAAATCTTTTCAACTTGGAAAGGTATTGTTTGTCTGTAACATAACTTACACGTGAGACCATAATTTGGCCAGTCTCAAGTCTTTAATGTTTTTTTTTATTTGCTGTTTTGACAATACTTTCCTGTAAGTTAAAATTGTGTCTTTGCCTCTTGAGAAAGACACAAATAGCATACACTGTGCTATTACTCCAAATGTACATAAAAATCCTTCCTAATTCCATGCATACCTTGAAGGCTCATTTCTGAAGACATACAGTTTATGCTAGTCATTTAGAGTAATATCATCCAGGAAATTAATTTTCATCAGGAAATACACCATACGGCTCCATATTCACAATATTCATATTTTATCATCTTTGAAATTCCTGTTCTTCCAAAGGGCTATGTCTGTGACAGAATGTGCAAACTTGACATTTTACTTTTATCAATTTTTCTAACTTCTCTGATTTACATCTATGGATTTTTAATGAAAAGAATAGACAGATTTTGAATGCCATCACTGAAGATTTTTTTTTAAAATTCCTGCTATTTCCTGTAGATCAACAAGAGTCATAGAATATATATACTAGCTTTAAGGTTTTTGAATAGCCTCCTAGATGTGTCATATAAGTCTGTAACTTCAGAATATGCTGAGGACAGTCTGCTTCTGAACCCATATATTACAGTCAGAATCATTCAGACCAAAACCATTATTTCCCTGGACAACTGCTGAAGTCGAGTATATACTATTATTAATTCAAAGTGATTCCTGTGAAATTCTGAACTTTACAGTGACTTTGACAAACTGCATAATTCATGCTTTAAGTAACTTCATTTAATCCTAACTTCACCATTTATTTTAGATTAGCATTTTAATGACGTGTGCATAACAAGGCTGTTTAAGCTTTGCAGATTTTCTTCATATGCTTACATACTTACGTTTGATTATAGAGTTTTGGTTTTCCTCTGGTGTATTTAAAAAGATGAAGGACACTGTATTTGTAATTACAGGGAATGTTAACAACTGGGGTAGGGACAGCACAGAATAAAAGGAAGCAAATCAGAATCAGCAGTGGAAAAAAAAAAAAGAAAGGTGTTTTCATTGTTACATACACTTTTTACACGTATATATTGTAATATTAATAATGTTGATGACATTTTACAGCCTGACAAAAATACCAGAAAATTCATGATATTTACAGCTAAATATTGGATGCATTCTAATTTCTACACAGAATGAGAGGAGTTGTGTGATGTGTGCACATGCAAAACCAGTAGCTGGTTGTGCAAAATAGAGAGTTCATGCCTTTTTATTGTCAGAGGCATGACCAATGAATCAGGTTTTGGTTTTCTTATTTTTGTTTTGATTTAGGTTTTTATGTTTTGTTATTCTGGATTTTGGAAGGTTTTGTTTCGTTTTTTTCTGTTCTGCCAGTGTTATTGCAGAGTTGTGCTGCTTCCCAGACTTTCTAAATCAGCTAAAAGCTAAGAAATAGTTCTAGCATTGAGTTAATTCTGTGATTAGCTCTTCAGTCAGCCAGGTGCTGGAAAAAACTTATCTTAGATGAAAAGCAACCACTGTTGGCTTTTGTATTGTATTTTTAAAGAACTTGAAGACAGTGATTGGCAGACCTACTTTGCTATTTCCAACTTTTCAAAGCTGGATTTTTGTTTTCATATCCAATTTGGACTTTCTTTCAATTATTTTGGGACGTAATAAATATTCAAACAAATAATTGCATACCTCTCCACAAAGAACGATGAGGTGGAAATTTGAAAACACACCAAGCCTTTCTGCTTCCTTAGCAAAGTTTATACAGTAAAATATGTTTTGATTTTATCAGGGACATCATCATTCCTTTAGAGGTGAAGAAACTCTAGCAAGTTTTTGACAGCTCCATCACAAGGAAGAATCTCTAGAGTCTGAAACCTCTGTCCAGTATGTGTGTGATAGAATAAATTAACATATGATTTTCTTTCTCTTTGAAGTTATGGCAGTATTTTGGCTAGAGTTGATTGAAAAGAAATTAAGTGTTACAAAATAAGATGTCTGTATTCTCCAGAGCATGACCTAAAAATGTAGGTGAAGCAATTAGTCTGGAAGATTTTTCTCCTTCTGCCTAGGACATTTTCAAATTCAATTTATAAAAAGAGTAGACAAGTAAGATAAAACTTTTTCTTAAATAGGAATTCAGGCAAAATAATTATAGCATTCAACGGGTTTTTTTATTGCTGAAGCTATTGCAGGAATATCAGCCCTACTTTTTGGGTAGTGCAATTATCTTCATGGAAGACTAATAAATGTATTCAACACTGTGCTTTGTCTCTGGTATCATTTAGTTTCACGTTTGTTCTATACAGCTGCTAAAAAGCTTCTAGGTATGTCTATGACATTTATGAATCTTAAACTAGACATCTGTTTTAACTGAAGAAGTTTCTCTGTATTGGGCAAAGATGTATGGAATTCTCTTGTTTCAGAGAAGTATCTCAGTTCAGCTAATCACATTTTGGAATGGGAATAGTAGTTGCATTAAGTTATTGCCTGAAGGTCCTGTTTATGTCCTCACCTTCAGAGCTTAAGACAATCGATCCTTGGTTAGTATGTATAACTCCAAACTCCATGAATTTATGGAAGCACTCCAATTCAAATATTAACTTCCAAACAATGGAGAAAGGCAGTGCTAGGAGTGAACATTTCCTGATTCCAGAGAAAAAAAGAAGTTTCAAAGTGATGACTTAAATTTATGATAAATTAAAACTTTTACTTTGCATCCAAGTTTGTCATTTATCAGGCTTAGTATCTTCAGTATTGGATTTGAATTCAGTTCTTTACTTAATTTTACATATATTTTTCTTCAGTTTAACTTTGCAGGAAAAAACGACTGAATTTTAACCCCCAAATTGTAATTCAAAACCAAATCCATGTGTATAAAAAGTATTTTATAGGTAATAATTTCCCTGTTCTTCTTTTTTACTTTGTAAAGATTTAAAAGGACCCTACTCTCAGAGCAATTACAGACAAACCATGCTTGAATTTCTGAGACAACAGAAAGTCATAAAGTTGAATTCTGTCCCTTGGGACTGCCTTGTATGGTTTGAAAGGGGGTATTGCTTATTCAAAGATGATTTTAAAAGACATTTTACAAGCTACCTAGGAGTCTGAGTGCTGAAGATACTATTTTGAATGCCCACAAAATGTATGGGTTTTTTTCTTTTCTTCTCCTTTTTAGCGCAAATTCATTAAAAAGAGTTTTTGCAGTCACTTATCCATCTGTCATTCCCATTTACCTGCTGGTCAGTTTAAACTAAATTTGACATAGAACTACAGAGCTCAAAACCAGTATATGGTTCTGAGTTTTTTAAAAGTCATGGATGGGTAGAATGAAAAGTATATACCATATTGAAAGAAAAGTTGCTTCAGGAGCTCAGGAGTTATCTATTCTTTCTCAATTCTTGGATGACTTGGGTCGACTTGAACCCTGGCAATTCCTGTTCACTCCTGCCAAGGTGATAGGTGGGAAAAGGGCATAGAAGGAACCAGAAATATACTCAAGGTAGGCGAGAAGCAAAGTGGTAAACCGAAGATAGCACAAAGCAGATGTGTCGTAGGTAGAACCAACACAAATCCCTGGTAAAATTGTTGTTTGTTTCATTGTTCACTAAAAAAAAGTGACAAATCAGAGTTGTTTTTTAACTTTCCACTCTTGTAAATGCTTTTGAGAAAATACTGAAACAAAAATAAAGTGAACTGCTTAGAACTTGATGAGGAGTAAATGCTGGTAAATTCAAGAGTGTTATGATTATATAAGGTGTTCGGGTACAATACACTGTGATCCAGGGGCATAATCAAACTTTTATGTATGTTATCGAGAGGTCACTTGCCAGCTGAAATTAGCATCACTATTTCAGGACTGCATTTAAAACCTTGAATCACACTAGATTTTGTGATTTTAAGAGTTGCCTTAAATACTTACACACGCACAGATTTCCTATTTGAAAGATGTTTTCAAATTTTGTACTACACTTTGAATGCTAAGAACAAGAAATGAACGAATAATTAATGCAGTCTTTAGGGTTCTAATTTTTACTACAAATTTTTAAGAATCTAGGGATTTTGCATCCTATACCCACATGACTGTCTCTGTCTTTCTTCAACACGTGAAGTGTAGCTGGAACCCTTGAAAAAATCTGGAAATGCAAGCTGCTAAAAAAGCACTTTGTTGCATAGCAGATGCAGGTGAACTAAAGGTCAAAATCTGTGCACTGCACTTTGCTGTGATTTAATGTAGATACAAGCAAATACATTTGAGCAGAATCTAGTGTATGATCAAAATCAAATGCACATCGGTTTAAAGTTTTTGAACCTCATATATTCTCTTTTGAAATTCATAAAATCTTAACAAACTTTTTTCCCCCTTTTGAGAATCTGGTGTTTTCATAGTGCTTATTTTCCCTTCTGAACCCAACTTTTTGATTCTAATTTTTGTTATTCTCAGAAACATCATTAGTAAATCATTGCAACAAGTTAATAATTTTTGCCAATCTGTCTGACTAATGTGTGAGTTTTGGCCTTGGTTGGATTTTTTTCAGTCAGATGTAATTTGATTAAAATCAGGTTTTCTGAAACAGACAATAGCTTTAAATTTTGAACAAAAATATTACTGAGACAGGATTAACCTCAGCGTTTTAGGTCTAGAACCATAAAAATACTATGGCAGTCAGATACATCTGGCTGTTGTATTTGGGGGATCATCTAGGTCAACCTCTTGCCCAAAGTAGGGCTGTATTCAAAGCTGGAGCCAGATTTCACTTTGTCTTTTTGGGCCACGCTTTGAGTTTCTTGAGGGCAAGATATCACTGCATCTCTGAAGAAGCTGGTCCATGTTTAATCACTCACAGTGTAACTAGGTTTTTCTTTATATTTAATCATAATTTTCATTCTGTCAGCTTGTGCCTATTACATCTTGTCTTGTGCATGTCATCAAGGAAACTGGCATCTAATAGTTGATTTCCAAGTTTAAACTCCTCATTCTAATTTCCTCTGGTAAGTAGCTAGAAACAGGCATTTTCACATTCAGTGATGCCAGTCAGTCATCTCCAGCACTGCCTCAGTGGGATGAACCTCCTCTGAGAGTGCCCATTTCTCTGACTGCCACTGAAATACAGGTTAGTTTTAGATACTCTTTCTGGTAGCATGGTTTTAGAATAAGCTGAATATTAATGCTTCACTGGGATTGGAAAGATATGCACATTTATTTCTACCTTTATATCTTTTTACATATTTATGCCTTTTATAATTCAATCATCAATGTTATATTAGGATAATGAGTAACACTTTTTTATTTGCACATGGATTCTATAACTTTTTTTATAGATTTTCTCTCTTTTGACAGTGAGTGTTCTGATTCTATTCAAATATGGTCTGTCAGTGTCTTTTCTTTTGTTTGTGAGAGGTCAAATTAGTGATTAAAAATTCTGAAGCTTAGAGGGGGAGTTTTGTCATAAGGCTTATAAAACCTTTTACAAGGCTACTAAATAAATAAAGATATGTCAGTTTTCCATATTTTGGTATTAGAGGACTGGAATGTTTTAATAAAGGACCTTTGTGGTTAAGAGGCATGAAAAATTTTGGAATGGATTTGCTTTAGTTGGGAGAATCTAAAAAGATCTGTTTTGATGATGAAGAAGAAGTAGCCATCCAATTCTCATGTCTTCAGTTAGAAAGCTGGATTGTCACAGTCACTGTGCTGTAGATAAATTATCCGTGATGCACTGATACTCAGTGAGTGCATTTATGGGATGACAGGTGACTGTATTTATTTAAGCACAATAAGTATCTCTTATTAGCCATAATAAGAAAAAGTGCTAGTTTATATTAACTTGATTTTTTCTATTATCCTATATTTTTTCTTTAAAACTTCTTCTGAAAGTGAAAAGTATATTAAAATGCAGGAAATACGAAATATCTGAACTAAATGAAGAAGATTAAAAGAAAAAAGTGACTTTTGATGGTTCATGTCAGACTATAGATTCAATTTTCAAATACTTTTATTCAGTATGTCCTAAATATGTCAGATCCAGGCAGTTTACTTGAATTTTGTTTTTTGGTCTGCTGTTTTCTAGTCTTCCTAGTATATTGGCCAAGATGAACGTAAAATATGTTATAGGAAACATCTAAAACATGTTATAGGAAAACATCTTCAAAATCACTGGGGTTATCATACTAAATGAAGTGATGGAGGGTTCTTTGTCACAGTAAACTAACTGGTCTCTCAACACATACTGTATTTCTAGGAAACACCAGTAATTTATTTACTTTATTTATCTGCTTTCACTTGAAGTTATAATTATTTTTTGGAAAAACTCTGCATTGCCATACATCCATGAAAGGTGCTGCCTCTGTTGATAGCCTCTGTAAAGATGTTTCATGGTCACAATACATAATATACACCCCTGCTTTTGAGAAAGGAATTTTATAACTTTTTTTTTGAGTGAAAGGCATATGACATGGGATAAATAATACTTTAAGTGCACTAGCAATAGAGTTTATGTACCCCAAGAACAGTTTTCCTTAGTATATTACTCATTCAAAGTAAATTATGGGAAATCAAGGTTAGCATTTTTATAGGGTTTACAGACAGAGGTGTGATGCAAAAGATATACAATTACAGAATCTGAATCTAAGACAGGGTGAAAGTACCTATATGCACTCAGATTATAAGTTTGTATTTTTATGTGTGTAAAAGTGGAATAATTTGTGTTTAAAGAATACAAGAAGTATGTTTCAGCATTTAATTTTAGTTGAACTTTTACATTTTTTAATATTTTTTTTTAACTCCTCTCCTGAGTTTACCTTAAAAAAGAGAATGGAAAAGTTTGCTTTTGATTAAAAGAGTAAAATAAATATATCTAGTTCTATTTTCCCTGTCTTCCTATAGGTTTAGTTAAATATCGAAAGTACAAAAATATAGGAAATGAAAAATAGAAGAATGGCTAGAAATGCAATCATTGCTGGTAAAGCCTTTGTCATCTTCCTTAAAACTTTGTCATCTAGCATGGGGAAAAACCTGGCTTCAGTTTTCTCTTCCTTCTAGGAAATGAGTCTTTCACATCTTAAACATACATTGTCTTTTCTGATCTCACATTTTCCTCCTGATCTCCCAGTTCAATAATTGTTGCTCTTGTAGCCCCTTGGAACAAATGAAATTGATTCCAAGAAAACTACCTGGAGAAAATGATCTGAAGCTGTTAGTAATTTTGGTGATACCTAAGCTGCAATGTTACAGAGATAGATTTTCTTCAAAACTTATTTCAAGCTGGTATGTTGGAGTCTTTGAGAAACAATCAAGTTAAAAAAAAATCCCAGCAATGCAACAAAGTTCAGGGAACTTAAAAGTGATAAATCTTCCAGATTCTGCTGTCAATACCATATTCTTCTTCAGGATTCTGTCGATGCACTGCATTCAGGTTTGGTAACTGATATAAGGAACAGGGGAAAAACTAAAATAAGTATCCAGTTTTGGCTGTGGTTTCATATTTTCTTTTTCTGTGTTTGCTTTCAGATTTATTCAAAATATAATATAGTTAGAAAGAAGTGTTAACAATGCAGAAAAGAAATTTATATAGGCTAGAATATCAGTCTAGAGAAGAACATCAGACTAGACAAGAATATCAGATTAGAGAAGCAGTTAATTCTAATAAAGTAATTGAGGCAGTTTTTATTTCTATTTTTAATGTAACTTTGGATGACATTTTGTAATTTCCAAGAACAGGTTTACCAAAAGTAGTCAGGGATCATTCTGATAGAAAGGAATAATATTGACTGGAATAGATAGATTCATCAGGTCAATGCTTCCTGGATCTTGGCAGCTCCAAGGTTGGTGTCATCAGGAAAATTTTGGAATTTTGACCATGGCATGATCTATTGACATCTGACAGAATGTGGCTTTCTTTTAGGGGGAAAAAAGAGTTCTAGCACGGGAGCTAGTGAGGCTCATTGATAGAGCTTTAAACTATCTTGGAAGGGGAAAAGAGACGAAACTGGTACTAGTAGACAGAAAGTTGAACATGAGTCAGCAGTGCCCTGGCAGCCAGAAGGGCCAGCATGGGGTGTCCTGAGGGGCAGGAGGCCCAGCATCGCCAGCCGGGCAAGGGAGGGGATTGTCCCGCTCTGCTGTGCACTGGGGCAGCCTCACCTCGAGTGCTGCGGGCAGTTTTGGGTGCCACAATGTAAGAAAGATATTAAAGTACTCTAGAGCTCCCGAAGGAGGACAACAAAAGGGGAAGGTGAAAGGCCTTGAGGGGAAGTTGTATGAGGAGTGTCTGAGGTCACTTGGTCTCGAGCCTTGAGAAGAGGTTAGTGAGGGGAGACCTCGTTGCAGTCTACAACTTCCTCACGAGGGGAAGAAGAGGAGCAGGCACTCTGGTGACCAGACTGGAAGGAATGGCCTGAAGTTGTATCAGAGGAGGTTTAGGCTGGATATTAGAAAAGGTTCTTCACCCAGAGGGCGGCTGCACACTGGAACAGGCTCCCCAGGGAAGTAGTCACAGCACCAAGCCTGACAGAACTCAAGTGTTTGCACAATGCTCTCAGGCACATGGTGTACTCTTAGAGATATCCTGTGCAGGGCCAGGAGCTGGACTTTGATGATCCTTGTGGGTCCCTTCCAACTCAGCATATCCAGTGATTCTGTCTTTGAAATTTTTGTTGTGCTACAGATGTCTAAGTCAATGTAACATTTCTGGCTGCATTTCTAAATAATGGAACTAACATAGCTGTGCTTGTGTTTAATATTTTATATTAAACATTCAAGTGGAAACTCCTACCTCAGAATAAAAGCACCTTAAATTGGAATAATTTACTTTCTTTACTGATTAAATTTCAAAGTAATGAAATCAAAAAATAAATTCTAATTCAGTTGAACACTGATTCTGTAATTCTGTGAAAGGCAATTCTTAGATTCTACACCACACAAACCCTTTGAAATGCACAGAAAATCAGCTTTCAGTGTTCAGTTACCTTATTAATTTTGTATACTGGGCAAGTGCAAACAATGGGATTGTCTAGCTCTTGCTACTTTTGTGGGGTTGGTGGAAGAATATTTCTAAAATGGCCTGTTATCAATATCAATGTTTTAAATACAGATTTTGAAACTTCTTAAATGTATTGTTAGTTAGGTCTGCAAATAATTTCTGTAGTACAGAATGGGTTTAAGTTAGCATAACCAATAAAAAATTGAAAATAAGAGACTGGAAAACAGTTAGAAATTTAGGTGGATATGTGATTATATTTCTTTTGAAATTAGTTTATAGATCACTTTCCCTTTCCAAAAAAAGCCCATGTAAACAGACCTCTGGATGGAGTTGTTGCAGTAGACATATTACAGGTGATTCTTTAAGCAAAAGCTTAATAGATATGATTTGTGAAAGTCAACAACTCTGTTAATCTTTCTATACAATGTCAAAACCCAGAATGAAAACACCTATTACTCAGTGAAGTGAATGGAAAAAGATGTGGCTTCATGCATTAGCAGTTAGTTCCATGAATAATTCTTTAAAAAAAGTACAGACGGGCCTTTAGTTAGCAAAAGCAATAAATACTTGCAAATAAGAGATTGTTCAGGAATTCTAAAATCCTGAGACACTGCAGCTGGATTCTCAGCAGATGTCATTATTGCCTTGAACAATTAACAGTCATGCATTATTAATAACTTCCGTTCCTTTGAATAAAATAATTAGGAAAACAGCAGAAAGAGCAATATATGCAATTGTGTATTTTGGTCTGTCAATAAGGATATTCTTTGAACACATTAACTAAATTGAATGCTGTTTATGTTGATAAGATCAGCTCTGCTTTCACATATCTAATAAATTTTATACCGTCCACCATCTTAATACTTGTCCACCATAGAAAAAAACTATGGAAATACAAAACATAATTTTTTTGAAGAACATGTGACAATTTAAAAGAAAGCTGTCTAACAAATTTTGTTAGTACTTATTTGCTCTGAGTTATCAGACCCATATCTCTGCAGTGTTTTTATGCCAGGTATACCAGCTGTTGCTATTGCTGTGGTGGTGGGTCTTCATTATTAAAACATTAGTAGAGTTGCAGATATTCCTTCTCAAAATCACCTTCAGCTTTCATACCATTTTCCACAACTTGAATGCAGAAATTTGTCAGAATGTTTTTTCTTTGATCATTGAAGACAGCTTGATTCCATGGAAACTGTTAAAGTTTTTATATATTTGTGAAAACTATTTCATATCCCCCCTCTCACCTGCCATTCAGGTGTGCAGGGGGTGGTCAGAGGGCCATTTGGAGGAGATGTAAAAGAGCTGATTGAGCAGATCCCACCCTCTTTCGAGCCATTCAGGTGAGAAGGGGGCAGTCACAGGGCCATTTGCAAGTAATTTAAAGTGCTCTGGGGAGTGCAAGAGATCTGGAGTGCAGCACGGCAGTTTACGCAGGCCAGGAGAGCAGGAAGGGTGCAGCCACCTTCCTGATGATGGGCTGTGTGTCAGATGGGTGTTCTGGCTGATTTTCCTCCCCCCTCCCCCGAACTGACTAGATCCAGCAATGGTTTATGAACCCTCAAAAGCTGTTTCTCCTGCTGCAAGTAAGGGTGTGCTACCCCAAAGAGAACCCCCCTCACGAAGGATACAGCTGTCCAGGTCACTGGCTGCAGGGAGTGTCTGAGCCTGCTGTGAGTACCAGAGTGCAAAAGATGCCTGATTACAGTGCGAGCAACTGAATGATCTGCTCTGTTTAGTGGCAGAGCTTAATGAATAAATAGAAAGGCTAAAGAGTATTAGGGAGAGCAAAAGAGAAATGAACTGGTGGAGTTATACCCTTCCAGCCCTGAGAGAATCTCAGCAGGAATCAGAGTCCTGCCCCTCTTGCCATCAGGCAGAAGAAAACTTAGGAGACAAAGGGGAAAGGAAATGGGTTCCTGCTCAGGGAAGTAAAAGAATCCCCTCGTGACCCCTATTGCCTTCCCAGGCGCCCTTACAGAATAGATACAAGGCCCTGGATCTAGAGGGTCAGGCAGATGACACTAGAGAAAAAAAATCTATCTGGAGGGTCTCCGAGTTGCCCATCTTCTGTCATATGGATTACAGCCTCAAGAAGAAAAGAAGGGCAGTTGTAGCAGGTGACATCCTTCTGAGGGGAACTGATGGCCCTTTACATTGACCAGACCCATTCCACAGGGAAGTCTGCTGCCTCTGGGGTGTGGGTATGGGATCTAACCAGGCTAATCCCTGAGCTAATTCATGCCTTTGATTGTTACCCACTGCTTGTTGTCCAGGTTGGCAGTGATGAGATTGACAAGAAGGGTACCATGTTGCTGGTTTTACCGGGGGCGGAGTGAAATGACACGCTCAATTCAGGAGGAAAAGGGAATGGATTTCTTTATTTAATTACAGACAGTTTTTATGTGTTAGTTCGCTTGAATGACATAAGGTCATTGGTCCTTGACCATCCGCCTCTTAGCATGATTTGTTAAACACTACAACACCCATTTCAAAATATTTCTCTAGTCAGTAGCAAAACAAGACTGCATAACAACTTTGCACCTGCAAGATAAAGAAAGTAGTTTACAAAAACTTCTCTTTTCAGCCAGCATCCGTGTGAAAGTAAGGACTTTCACACGGACATTGGCAGGAAGCTGGAAAATCTTTCTGCACCCCAGTTCTCAGCATCTACAGTACCAGGGTAATTAAAAAGGATTTCAAAGCTTTGTGGTGATTGGCTGATGGGACAGGAGCACATTTTGTGCTCTGCTCAGTTCCTTTGGTAGCAGGGATGAATGATGAAAGGAACAGGAAAACCCACGTTACCAATGAGTGACTTAAGGGCTGTTGCCATTAGTGGAATTTTGGTTCTTTGATCATGGGGCAATTTTTACTCAGGCCTGCTGGAGTCGGATGGGCTTCATCTGTTAAGGAAGGACAAAAGGTTTCTATCCCATATGTTTGCTGGGCTGACTGAGAGGGTTTAAAACTAGGTTTGAAGGGGGAAAGGGATGAAACCAGGCTCTCCAGAGATGAGTTGAAAAACAAGTTTTACATGGCCATTATGATGTGATTTACATATTTCTTAAAAGTCTGTATGTGATCTAAATTGGTATCACACTAGGCAAGCCCATAAAAATTGATTTAAAGACAACTAAAAATTTTACTTCTACTGCAATTACCAGCATTTTATTTTCTTTTAACTTGTTTTGGTATACTGTATTTACAAAATATGATAGAATTGAATACATACAGGTTAAAATAAATAAATGAAAGATCAGAGAGGTAGGGCAAAGAAACGACATTTGGAATGCTATATACAAAAAGACATAGAATATAATAGAAAAAATATGATTTATAAACCAAGCAGAATTTTACAGAATTTTAAGGTGATATTTTTAACAGTAGCTGTAAGAGTAATTTTTGTGGTTGATTCAATTAGTTACTGATGGCACAACCTATTTCTATCTCACGCTAGTATCACAGCAAAGAATAGGTTTTTGCATCTCTTACAAAGCCATCAGTTGAGCATCCATTACACTGGTCAACCATAGAGTAGCTTTTGAATAGTTAATGTCTTATGAAACGTCAATATGATGAATTGTCTTTTGAAAGATGTAGCAATGTCAGCTTTAAACAGACACAAAGTTGTAATGTATATTGCATGACCTTATTCGCATAATGTTCTGCCATCAAACAGTACTTTAAAATCAAGCATTTAAAACATGGAGCACAACAAATTTAAGGTTTATAAAAGCTGGAATATATTCTGTGTGAACATCTGAAATATTGTAATTAGTTTTACAAAGTTATTGTAATCATATAAACTATATGTTTCAGATATTCTTGACTAGGCAATATCTCCTATGCCTGAAAGTTTCAGTATTAATTACCAGCCAGTTAATTAATTTTATATATAGGATTTCTCAGTGACAGACAAAATTCATTCTCATTATTCTTTAACTAGGAATGAGCCTGCAGTGAAAAAGTTTGGAGTCTCAGCAGCAGAAATCATGCCTAGTCCGGCCAATTGCATCAGGAAGACATTATGTGTTCAGTGGCTACAGTGGAGGAAAAGAAAATTTCTGGGTTTTTCTATGCTCAAGAATCCATGATTACTGGGCAGCTGGAAGAGTTCTGATGTGTTTAAGCCTGCTTACTGACAATCTGTCTGACAACACAGATTTCCATACCCTCAACAAAGCAGGAAACCTTAACCCTGGAACAGTTTAAAGGAAAATGTGAACAGTCACATGGTGTGGTTCAACAACAGATGCTAAATAGACTGTTTTACATTTTACAGATATAAACTGTAGAGTTTACCTGTAAAGCATGCTTCAGTGAAGGATTTCTGCCACGTAAGCCTTGATGAGGGGAAAATGAATTCTATTGACATAAGCAGGGGAAATATCGAGTAAACTAAAAGGATATTTAGCTTGCTTATCTTAGTCTATGATCATCAAGTTCTAAACATCTCCTTGGCAATATAGATTTTCCCACAAAGAATCCAGCTGAAGTTTCTCCATATGTTTTATTCCCTAGTAATTGTTGAAGACTAGGTCTCGTGCTCGAAGTGATGTCTTTGAATCCTCCCACTAGGCAGTTCATATAATATTAAGGATATGTAGCCCCTGTCAGGAAACAGCAAACCAGTAGAGAAGGAAGATTACATTTTTTTCAAGTAGAAGTTTTATGAGTAACTTGAGATTAAGCCTTCCCTTCCAATTAAAACAAACAAACAAACAAGCGAGCGAAACCTAATAAAAGGTAGTTTCAAATATTTGAACTTAGTATATGTAGTGTCAGACCAATGCTTTCTCCGCAGCTTCAAAATCATTCTTTGAACTTGCTAAATAACTTAGGAGACACTGTATACTGCAGTGTTAGTGATGCTGGCATCTACATATCTTTGGCTCTAACTGAATAGCAAGTTATGCTCTTACTTGTTGATCTCAATTCCCTTTTTGCTAAAATTCATGGAAGGGCTTAACTGCTTTTGTGTCCTAATTGGTTCATGTGTCTGCCTCTAAAATTAAATTTTTGTCAATAATTAGGCAATTGCAATTGCAACTGTGAAACTGTTACAAAGCTTTTTATTTTCTTGTAGTTCCGCTTGGACCGTTTTGGAGCATTAAAGCGGCATTTTTAGGAGGCATGTCTTCCTTTGTCAGGAACACTAATCCTTCTTAAAGTGCAGTCCAAGAGGTTTTTTTCACTTTGCTTTTCCTACCCAAAATAGTTCTTGGAAGACTTGAAGAGAAAATGTGTGATTTAATTGCATGGGGGCAAGGGGATATGTTTACAGAAGGGAGAAAGAGAAAAGCGTATAAAATAAACTTTTCATTTAGACTTTCTGTAAGGAAAAAAACCCTTAAATTTGCTCTAGAAATTGCAAGTAATGTTAAAAGCTTCAGTGGCTAAACATCTGTTAAGACCTTACAGATATACTAAAATCTATTTTATTAAAAATTATTATAAAATTTTTTATATGCTTAACAGTCCAAGACTCTTTATGATACCAACAATATTACTTTATTGACAATCTCTGATAAACCCCTGACATTTAAAATCAAAAAAATTAAAGAATTAATTAATAGTGCAATGTTTATAATATAATTAAGGTAATGATGATAGATTTTGTCTTTTGGAATATTTATACCTACTATAATGAGATAACTTAGCAAATTACATGTTAGACAGAAGGAAGAAAAATATTTTTAAAAATACACAAATATGATTTACGTTGCTTCAGTACAAACACAATAAATTAAGCACAGTCTTTATGAAAATATTTTATATGGGACATATGTTTTTAAAGTTGCGCTTTTGACTATATATCTACATTGTTATGAAATTATATGTGCCAAATCTTTTGTTGCCCATAAGGTTGTAGCCTCCAGAGGGCTGTTACTGTACGTGGTAGCAGAAATGAAGTGGTTCTTTTGCAAAGTCTTTTCTCCACAGTACTATTACATTGTTTAACACAACTCTGTCATCTACTTGCCTCAGTAATAAAAATGTTAAAAATATCTAACTTCTGTATAATTCCTGTTGCTATTTCTTACTACAGAAAGAATAAACTTTTTCTGAAGGTACGACTGAAATCCATCTAAAACCACAAAGCCTCGTTCTAAATTTAAAGACACAGAAGTCTCAGGTTTTCTGCATTCTTTTTTCAATGCCATTCTTCAGTGCTTAAATTCCAATGTTATGATGTGCTATAGTTCATGTCAATATTGAAAGCATAAGTATATGTGAATATCCCTCTAATATCTGAAGTGTATTGAAATATTTAATCGAGGATGAAAACTATATTTAAAAGACTCTCTAATCACTTCACTTCCAAGTATTTTTTCTTAATTCCTCTTTTACTGATAAGTTAGCCAGGAAAAGAAAGCAGGTAGAGCTATTGGTAGATTCTTAAATGATTTGTAATCATTTAAGATTTAATTTGTAATCATTTAAAACATTTAATTTGTAATCATTTAAGAATAATTCAAAACCCCTGACCTTTCATCTTAGTGGTACTCAGTTAAGCTCCAGTAATAATATTGTGAATTTTAACTTTTAATATCTCATTGATTATAAAAGCATATTAGAAATAAAAGAGTATCATATGATGAAGCCTGCACCCCACTGTGTGAAAGTTTCAACAAATTTCATCAGCATACATTATAAGGATAAAGTCAAAAGGCTAAGGACAGCTTGAACAAATGAGTGACTGAGTATGTCTGAGAAAAACGCATTCTTAGTAGGACTTTTTGATTGTATTTTATCCATTGGCCACTTAATACAAAATTTGGACTAAGTCCAGGATGATGGTACTTCTGTTTACAGTTGACAGTAATCTTCACTGGATAAAAGTGTGTGAACCTCTTTGCTATTCAGCTTTGCCCATCTTGTATTTCTTCTACACTGAGACATATTCTCAGGTATGAAAAGGGAGATATTGGAAAAGCACTAAATATTCCTTATATTTTCCTCAGCAAAAGGCAACAGAGAATCCTGTCAAAATGTACTTCTTTCAGTGTGTATAAATGAGTCAAACAAAAGAACTCATGACTTCAAAAAGACCCTGTCCCACCAAAGCAAAGAAGCATAAATTTCCTGCATTCGCTGACATGGGGGGAACCAACTTCACATCCATTGCCTTATCTCTCTGAAACACACTTACTAAGCAAAAGACTGACCGCCTGAATCTTATTTTTGTCAGGTACTGTATACCTGACACAATGTGAGTTTAGTCTCCAAAGCTGATATATATTTTACAGAAAAGTGGAATCAGATGACTAAAAAAGATAAAATTTGCATTTTAAGCCCTGGGTAACTCCTAAGCAGGGCAGTAAGAACTCCATGTAAGGGTAGCAGAGGAAGGAAAGAAATACATAACAGCTTGCAGCTTGAGAGAGTCAATACAATATGCCATGTTTTCCCAATATTTTCCTTTAGTTCTGATGCTGAGTCTAAGGTTTTAGTGGATAAACTTTTCACGGAGTTTCAATGCAATATGTGTATTATTTGAATAGTTCCAGTTGGAAGGGACCTACAATGTTAATTTAGTCTACTCATGTGACCACTGCAACACTGATCAAAATTTAAAGCATGTTATAAAGGCTTTGTGGAGCATCACATTGGAGTAAAATGTAGCATAGGAAATTAGCTACATTACTAAACATAGTTTCAAGCCAGATGCAATAGAGGAAAAAAAATCACAGAAAAACATACTGAACCTTATGTTTTTCATATAAAAAATGGAAAAAAACTTAGCTGTTTTAGAGAGCCATATTACAATGTATAGCCTTGGGACTTAAGTTACAGGAGATTCTACATATTCTCCTATCCAGTGTTGGATACAACATTAAACCAACCTTTGCGTAGTGTTTTATTTTTATAATGATTATAAACTTTTTAATTGTTCAGTGGCCTAAGTGATGACAAGCAATGAAAAAATGAATCAAAAATAATAATTCTTTGAATGCTTGATCTCAATTTTAATTTTAAGGTTCTTGAAAATACAACT
>VXAZ01005256.1:651061-681951 GCA_013399875.1 Gymnorhina tibicen | reverse complement strand
AAGGGAAAAAATGTTTATCCATTCTGACACTTGCTTCCCAAAAATTTCCGAGGCAGGTGAAATTGAGGTTGTTACTGTGCACAGTTTCAACAAGGTCATAGATAATGATGCTGACAGCCAAGGCTAAAATCCCTGACCCCAACAAGAGCCATGGCACAATCCTGTCAATTTTTACTTTCAGGTAGGTGAAGAACCTGTTCCTGAAATTGGCAATTTTTATGCAATAAAAAGCACAAAGACAGGCAGAAATCCATAAGTTGGAATAATTAAACAATGTTTGAAAAGATAAAAGTAGCTGAATTATGGGGTGAACATCAAGGTAATTGGGATAAATTATTGAAAGGAAGGAATATACCCAAGAGATGCACAAAGAGCAAAACCTGCAGCATCCCAGCAGCAGCAAGATCTTCTCACTAGAGTTCAAGGTTTTCTTTTGGACCCAGCCAATGCAAAGCACACAAACAAGGAAAGCGTTTATCCACATGCCTGCAAAGGCCTCCAGGGTGATGATGGCCAAAGCTGTGTCACCGAATGAAGTGACATTGGATTGCTGTGGAGAGTGACAAGCTTCCATGCTGCGAGCTGGGGAGCAGAGCTGTGCTGGCCAAGGGGGCTGTGGCAGCAGTGCCTGAGGCAGGGCAGTGGCTGCTGTTGGTGGAGTGTCAGGGATGGCAAGAGGAGCTTTATAGAGCTGCTGCTGCTGCTGCTGCTGCTGGTGGTGGTGGGGGGATTTTGGTGCCGCTGCTGTGGGGAGCAGGGCAGGTGCAGGGATGTAAATGTGCTGGGTATCCCCTTACGCGGGGCTGGTGTCACCCTGGACTATTTGAATGTTGGTTCAGGGGGGCTGTGTTGGGTGACACAAACAGCAGAGATGTTTTCCTGCAGTGGGGAGTGTTGTGCTTTTGTGTCTGATCCCTGTTTGATCAGTGTCAGGCTTCAGGACATGGGTTCTTGCGTCCCTTGCTCACCATTGATGCTCAGAGTGGGGTTTGCACTCAGCAAAGCACAGCCAGGGAAGTGAGATGAGTAATCAAGTCAGGGAATCCTAATCTGAAAAACATTCATGTTGATCTGCTCTCCCCTTTGTGCCTTGTCTCTTCTTACCAGTCCCATCTCTGTAGAGGCCGAGAGGATATGTAGATATTTTCTAAGTAAACTAGTTCAGAGCATTATCCTTGTTGCCATCTGATTTTAGACACTATTTTAAGTTTTGAATAATGCAGGAAGAAAAATAAATAGTAAATTGCTGTTAAAATCATATGTATTTCTCCTGTATCTCTTTTTACTGGCCCTGAGCTCAAAGTTGACAACAGTTCAGATTATATAATAACGTGCAATAAAATTTTCCAGCGGTACTTGAGCAATGCCCTGGATGTCCAAAAGCCTGCTTGTTTGTCTCAGTACTATCAGTTTATCTAATAACAGATTATCTCTCTGTGACCTTTGCCAAAATTACTCCAATCAGGGAATTTTGCTAACAGCCTCCTGCTCCTTCATCCAGACAGATATTTTTTATATATGCTCCTATTTTAATGTACACTTATTCATTCTTTCTATCTAGAATTATAGATATTTATAATGCTTTAAAACTGCTGTTGTTATCCTCTGCTGCATATTTCAGATCTGAATGCTGAAGTTGTTAATCTGGAGGCATTTGACAAGTTCAGTCTTGTGTTGATTTCAAGCCCTACAAAGGGACTTACCTAAGTTTGGGAAGTTGGATGGGTAATTTTTTACTAAAAATGTGGTTGGTACCACTTTGATATGACAGTTTTTTCATCTCAGGAGATATTTTTTTCATTCTTGCTGAGCCACCTTTCTGTCTCACAGTTTGTGTTACAGTGGAGTTAAAGCCAGTGCAAACAGATTAACAAAAGGTATCATCTGCATTTAGTGACACCAGCTTGTGCCTCTGTCTATGAATCTGGGGTGGATCTGCCCTTGGGTGTGGGAATACTGATCTACAGCAATTTGGGGCACTTCATATAATGTGGTGTAAGAGACCATAAGGCACTTGCTGTACTGCCCAGAGCGGAAGAGCAACAGCTTTTCCCATCAGCAAGTTTTTTACAGAACTGCAGCCAATGGAAGAATGTGCATGCACTGCCCTCCAGGGAGGACAAAATGAAACTGGTGCTGGAGCCCCTGTGCTATGGACACAGGCTGAGAGGTGGGGCTATTCAGCCTGGAAAAGAGAAGGCTCCAGGAAGACCTTAGAGCCCAGTCCAGTGCCTAAAGGGGGTCCAAGAGACTGACTATCTATCTATCTATCTATCTATCTATCTATCTATCTATCTATCTATCCATCTATCCATCTATCCATCTATCCATCTATCCATCTCTACATATATATCTGAAAACAAATATATGCCCTCAGAATGACTTCTCTTTAGACATCTTCTTTACGTTTTTGAGTTATTTTAAAGTTAAGGCTACTAAAAACCAAGTGTTTTTCAGAGTGCTCTGAAAAGCAGTTTTGTTCATTTCTCACATCCACTACCAAACATCTGAAAATACGGCCTTGGTGCTGTGTTTTGACTTTCTTTGTTTGCCTGTGAAAACAGCCTTGACGTGATGTATCTTGAGACATGCTTATTTTACTGGTAGTGTGTCCTGTTCATCTTAGATGTCAGAAACAATCATTCCTAAAAGCAAGCACAGGGGCTCCAGCACCAGTTTCATTTTGTCCTCCCTGGAGGGCAGTGCATGCACATTCTTCCATTGGCTGCAGTTCTGTAAAAAACTTGCTGATGGGAAAAGCTGTTGCTTAATAAACATCTAAGTTGTTTTCCATGTTTGTAACAACATACACCCATGTATGCTAGGTGAAAGATTAGTGCTCTGGGACCCTTCTTCTCCAAACAAGAAAAGATCTCTCTACTTTTTCCTCTGCAATGTGATCTCTTATGAATAGCTTCCTACTCTGATTTGTTTGGAGAAAAATATGTTGCTTAGGTTGAAGGACTGACTCCTTCCTAGCACAGGCCCATACCCTACTCAAAACCTGCTTACTCAAGCTCTCTGCCTTCTGCTGTGGGTGGTGGGGTCATGGCACAAGCCTTTTCCTGTCTAATTGCTGAACATAGAGATGAACATCCTCACTTTCGTGACTTTTAATTCCAGATGTGAAATGAAGGACAGGATTCCATGCCTAAGGAATCAGGCACTCCAGAGCACATGGGACCCATGGAAATACTGATGCACAGCAAGCTAGAGATTTATGGAGCCCTTCCTGACCTGTGTCACCTGAGAAAGAAGACAGCAAGGTGCAGGACAAGAGTTTGTGATCTCTGAAACCAGAAAACAAAGGAACATCAAACTGGAAAGCCAAGGATTAATGATACAAGTGAACCCTTCTGGAGGCAGAGAGTGGCAGGTTGTGCATGGAGCATCAGTTCTGGGATGGGATCAGCTGAGGGAAAACACTGTCAGGGCATTCATAATCATATCTCTCTTACTTATAATCTTTACAATGTGATGTTAATTATTAATTGAAAGCAGCACTGGGCCAAATTCTAATGGCACTGAACTGCTATAAACCTGGAATAATTCCGCTTGACAGTGTGGCTTTTCTCCTGTGCAGTCAAGATCATAATGCTGACAGATAACAAACACAGGGGAATGAGTCAGCAAGTTTGGGCCAGATGGAGAACCTGTTATGTGAAGTCTGGGTGGGTCTTTCACCAGCTGCACTGAAGACAGGAAGTTACCACATTCCTCTCTGCAATGTTCCTCCAAGTGGACTTAGATAGTTGATAAGAGCAATGACATCTGGTGCCATCCAGGGAAAAATCTGACTCTTATAATAATGTTTCAAAGGTGGAAAGTCTGCTGCTGGTTGGCTGATGCTCCAGGGAAAGCTCAGCAACATGCCCTATATATTGTCAGAGATGAGAGGGACCAGCTTCTGTTCCCACTGCAAAAATGGGCTCCAGCCTCTTCCCACTCTGCCTGACACTTCTTCTATGTTCTGACTATGGTTCTCCAGTCTCTGTAAGTAAAACCTGATTTCTACAGGCTCCTCTTAGTCCAGAGGCATCTCATACCTTATACTGGATGTATTCCATTCTCTTCCAGGTGGGACATGTCTCCAGTGAAGCTGGTGAGTGCTGTGTGAGCTGGTTTGAGTTTTGAAGCATTTCCTTCTACTTGTTGTGTGCCATCACATCCAAACACTCTATGTTTTGACTGTCTTGCAGATGCTGGAGCTGGTGAGATATTCAAAGACATTCCCCACATCAACTTGGGTAAGTTCATGCCTAAAGTCTCATGAGGCCTGAAGAGTTGTGAGCATAATGCTGAATTTTCAGTATTGTAAAGGAGACTGACAGTCAGGTAGCTCATGGTAACAAGAGAATAATATAATCAAGTGAGAATAATATAATCAAGTGAGTTCTGAATTACCTTCCTCCCTCTGTGACACCTGAATCTATCCAGGACTATAACACTGTGTAGATAAGGGATGCAGATGTCTTTCCTTTCTGAAATTTGGACAGATCCATGGTGCTAAGGCAGAAGAACACTGTATGATTCAGAAGGACTCTGGAGTCCCAGTAGCATTTTCTGCCCATCTCTATATGATTTTTATAAGGTTTTACAAACATGGAAAACAACTTAGATGTTTACTGAGCACTGTCCCACTGCGTGACTCTCGTCACTGCCTGAGAGCAAGCAGGGATTATCAAAGGTGACCATGGATAATGGTGCCACCACAAAGGCAGACATTGCCAAGAAGTAAATATTGAGTAGAAACTAGAAACTGCTGTTACTTTTATTATTACCTATATTTCAGTGTATAGAGGCTGGTCCTTATTTATTTTCTGTAGATGCCCAAGGACATTAACCTTGTATAAGTGTGTTCAATATGGTTTATGACATGAAATACATTTGATGTTTCATTGACACTATCTTTGATTAAACTGCATTTCAGCTGCTGGACTGGACCTCTTTCAGGGTGATATCTTGCTCCCTGTAAGTAATTAAAAGCTTTCTGTTGCTTGTCCTAATTGTACTTTTGCTACAAATCAGCTTAGCTCCCTAAAGTAGATGCATCACCAGCTGTTTATTCCCTTTTCAGAAAAATCAGCGAAATGCCTTAAGAAATGAGACCTACAGATGGAAGTTCCCTATTCCTTATATTCTGGGTGATGACCTAGGTAATGCAGACACTTTATTCAGATTTTATCTCCAGTCCTTATTTGTACTGTGATAAAAAATTTGCCTTTTTCCAGAACTGTTTCTCTCACATTGAAAATGTTAAACTTCACTAGTAACTACTTATTGTAGTCTTGTTTATATCAAAATTATTTTTCTTTCTTCTACAGCTAACATGGCAAACCACAACTTAATCAAATTCAAAAATTTCTCTTTTCAGTCATTTTTCCTTTGGTTCCATGTGTGTATCTGTACATATCTTACCTCTCCAAGGTGAACAAACTGCAATGCATTAAAGGTTCTTTCCTTGTTTTCCAGACCTGAATGCCAAAGGAGTAATTCTCCAGGCATTTGAAATGTTCCGCCTGAAGTCCTGCATTGATTTCAAGCCATATGAAGGAGAAAGAACCTACATTTTCTTTAGCAAACAAGACGGGTGAGGGTAATATCAATTTCTGTTTAGTTTTGCCATGCAGAATCGTCTGGGAACCCATTCCATTTGACTTCAGCAGTCTAAAGGTTTGCTGTCAGCAGAGAAAAAGAGGGCACCAGGAAAACAATTCATCTTACATTCTTAGACAAAGAGCTTGCAAGCAGCTGCCTCCCTCTGCTGACTGTTATTTAGAGGATGAGCTCTGAAGGTGAATCCCAGAATCTCTGGGTTTTCATCAACTGCTTCCACTTTTCCATCTAGGGTTGTTTTCCATTTCAGTGAAGACCCCCATGCACATCCTTTTAGCTTACCAAGAAAGTGAATGTGAATAGCTAGAATTTAAGTTTGGAAATTTTTGAAAGACAGCCAAAAAAAAAGTGGTGGAATTATTGTAATATTTCTATTGGTTTGACATGGCTCTTATTTAATGAATGGTCTCTCAAAATCTGAAAGGGTTTTATACACAGAGATTCAAGTTTTTAAAAACTGAAAGGATTTATTTTATTTCCTACAGCTAAGTATGTTTTGAAAGAAAATGTAGAAAAGCACAAAAATCTTCTTGCTGTATCAGCTGTGAATATTTCTTGTTCTCCCAGAAGTTCAGGTTTCTGCCTTCAGCTCTTCCTTGAGTGTCCTACGACACTTGTCTTACAGGTTTACAAGCTCCATAATTTTTGGCAAGTCAGTGTTGAAGATCTTAATACTGGAAATGTATTTTCACACCTCTGGCCAATGCAAGGCATGGTTGCTCTTAAAAAAGACCAAATGTTCCTATTCTAAATAGTCCTGGGTTTTTTCTCTAGCCCAAGTTATTGCAAAAAAGCCCAGCCTGTTTGGATGAATTTACTGTTTCCACGTATGCTTTATGTTTCTTGGCAAAATGGAAACTGATGCAGGACTAAACTTCTGTGGCTTTCAAAAATGCAGGGCGAGCTTCTCTGACACAGAGGCTAAGTAATGAAGTGATAGTTTCTGGGGGTTAGTCTGCTTTCAGACTAGAGTATTTTTAGAGTATCAAAGCACGTGGTCAGCATCTAAATAATGATTTATGTGACTCCTTTCATATTAAGAACTTTTACGATCGTACTTTAAATCCGGTGAGCAGATTGAGAAATTAAATACAGAGAAGAAAATTTTACTGAACAGAGAGTAAGCTCTCCCTCTTTCTCAGGTGCTGGTCCATGGTGGGGGACCTGCAGACTGGACAGAACCTCTCAATTGGGTCAGGGTGTGACTACAGAGCTATTGTGGAACATGAGATCCTGCACGCTTTAGGATTTTACCACGAGCAGTCGAGGATGGACCGGGATGACTACGTGAATATCTGGTGGGACGAAATTATTGCAGGTGGGTTTTAACATTCAAGTTAGATTTTGCAAAGTGCAGATTTATCAATATCCTATTTTCATTTATAGATTTTAAGACCTTCCTAAAGATAGAATTTTAGAAGCACTAGGGCACACCTGAGACCACTGTAAATCAAGAAATTTTGGTACAACTTCTCTGGTCAAAAGCCAGAGATTGTCAAAAGCCAGAAGAGAGAGGCCCTGCTTGGAAATCAGGACTTTTATTTTCCCTTGGCTCCAGGACTGGTCTGCTCTCTTATTTTAAACAAATCACTTCCCTCTCTCTGAATCTGTTTCCTTTTACCATGTAACAAATTGTAAACTTACTTGGATGTTGAGATTTGAGGTGGCTCTTCTTTAAGCAAAGACTCTTTCAAAATCTGAAAGGTTTTTATATTCAGAGATTCAGGCTTTCCTGAAACTGGAAATATTCACTTTGCATATGAAAAAACCCTCAAAATTGTTAGATCAGATGGGAAATATTAAATAGGGTTCTGTCCTGCTCTCTCCTGCCCCGTGTATCTCTGTAGGTTTTTGCTTTCAGGTTTAGTATCATCAGATTCAGTGGCTTTATGAATTTCAGCAAACTGCCTCTAGTCCCTAGGCAGTTTCTCCTGTAGTCCCCTGTGAGATCTGATTCTGTATTACATAACAATGATTTATTTGAAAAGGAGTGACTAGAGGACAGGGGTTTTTTTATTTTATTTTTGATAAAAGGTGCAATTCAAGTATCTGTAAGAAAACAATTCTAAGCTCTTATATAATCTCAAGCCTTGAACTGAAGACCTTTGTGATTTGCAGAAGGGGAGGGCAGTTGTTATACAGAGAAACTGTAATTACCCACCAGCACAGCCATGTGCTGTTCTGTCTTTGAAAAAGAATGCCAAATATTCTGAAAGCATTTTTTGCAGTCGGAAATGCTGGCAAGCTCTTTTTACTTCTATACTAAAGCCTGTGAAATGGCTCCCTCTCTTCGCCCTAGCAGACACCTTCACAATGAAAAACTTTCTCTAAGGACAAATTACTTCACCAAGAAACCATGACAAATGTGTTTGCAAAAGCCATTTCAGTAGAAATACCATATCAATATTGTAAATCTAGGGTAAAAACACCTTTCTTTTTTTTCCCCAGAGACTGCCAGGGCATTCTTTACTTCAAAGAAGAACAGAACCTGAAGACACTCCAGGGTTGTCGTATTTGTCTCCTTTATGAGTTTCAGGGCATCTCCTTCTCTATCTAATATCTAATATCCTAGGAAATGTTTGCATCAATATTCACAGGTTCTGGAATGGAGTACATTAATCCTTAAACCTAATCCTTCAGGATCATTGACTATTAATTCTAATCTAACCTAATCTAATTCCTATTAATTCTAATCTAACCTAACCTCCTGTGTATCCCATTCTTTACAGCTCATTTGTTTTTGAATTTACTGAAGTCACCTGTGAGAGCACAGAACTGCAATCTAAAGGCAGTGCTTGTGGTCCAAATGACAAACATAAATCTTGCTAAGTTTCAATATTTTGTTGTGAAGTAATTGCTTTTGGGTATATAATTTGTGCCTTAGAAAACTGTATCCAAGGGGACATGCTAATGTCATTTTCTTTCCATTTTCTCTAAAAATGAATCTCTTTTCTGTTCTTTTACCAGGCAAAGAACACAATTTTGCAAAGTACGATGACAGCTATATCACTGATCTGAACACCCCCTACGACTACGAATCATTGATGCACTATGAACCATTTTCATTTAACAAAAATGAAAGTGTCCCCACAATCACAGCAAAAATACCAGCATTTGATGACATAATTGGACAACGTCTAGACCTCAGTGCCATTGACCTGGAAAGACTGAATCGCATGTACAACTGCAGTAAGTCAGAATTTTACCATGGCAAACTGCTTATTTGGTTATACTCGAGCCAGGCTGGTTCACCTCCCTTACATCTCTAAAATAACAAAAACTCTCCTCAAATGTGCTTGAGGAGGTATGGGACAGGACCTGTGGTGTGCAGATAAACACAAACAGTTTATTCCCTTCTCATCCCTTTTTAACTCTTCTCACCATCGTGATTTTTTTAAAACTTAGTCAAGGAAAGTCAAACCATTCACACTTTTTCTTCCATGCTGCTCCCAGAAGTTCAGACCTGTGGTTGTGTTCTGCCTGTGGTGTGTGGGCAGGCCTGTTGTGCTTTTTTGAGGTGAATACAACTGCACTTTGTCCTCTTTTACTAACATTTGGTCTTAATCAGATTATTTTGCTCCTGAGACTGGCTAGTTCTAGAATCCCATGCTGTCTAGGTGTTTGCTGAGCTGAAGATGTTACCACTGATCATGGTTGTTACCGAAAAGTTATTGTCCCCTCAGTGCTGCTACCTTGCAGGCAAACTCATCTGAACCAGCCTAAAGTAGCAGGGTGGACTTTGCTTGGAGCGGAAGGACAGAGTTCAAGTTCATCAATCAGGGAACTGCCATGAAGAACAATAACCTCAGCTGAGGAATGGTTAAGTACACCAAGGCTGGCAAACAGGCACAAAGACAGCCACCATCAGTCACTGCCACGTGGAGCTCGTTAACCTTCTGCAAAGAGGTCAGAGGTTGTTGTCTTTATGCAGGAAATCCCTCCAGGAATCATATGTTTCCTCCTCTGAGTCATTCGGCTGAAATCCACTAGCGTAAGGGTTGTCTTCTCTACAGGATGGTTATACTGCTGTAAACAAACCCCCCCAAAATTAGAGCAGAAATGTTAATGAGCTACTACTCTGAGGTGACCATGTGTGTATTTTTTTTCAGCTTCAACTCACACCTTTTTGGACCAGTGTTCTTTTGAGTTTGAGAACATCTGTGGTATGATCCAGGGCACCAACCATGACCAGGACTGGGTCCACCAACAGGGCAGCGTGACGGGGCAGGAGGACCACACACTTTCTGGGCGCTGTAGAGGTAAAAGAAAGGAACGGGACACTTTCTGAGCTGGGTTTTCTCCAGGGTTGATTACAATGACAGGTTCAGAGAAGTTGTTAAAGACTCTGTATAGTGTTTGCGCTCTCACTCTCACTAAACTTCTTCAGTTTAGTGGAATGTTGTCCACACCATCAAGATCAAAGGGGACAAAGAACAATCTTAACTAGAGGTCTTTTAAATAAAACCTGGGAAATTATTTACTTCAACTTCCAAAGTCTGCATAAGAGTTATGTTACCTCATGATAAGAATCAAACAGCACTTGTAGCCACTCATAAATGTTGTGTTTGCAATGCAAATGGGAAGTTAAGCTTGTGGAATTCTAGTTCTGGAAGTAGAAGAAAGTTTCAAAGATTTTATGATAGGAGTTCAGGGATACTTTTTATTTTGATGTGGTAATTTCACCATTTTTTCAAAGGAAGACATTCTCAAAAAGAGAGCAGTGAGGCCCAGTCACAGTCATGGGGTATTAGTTTACAGCTGAGAATAAAGATTAAATCCCAACCAGCAGTTCTGAAAAGCAAGAGCCTAATTTGTCATTGTTTACACACTTCCAAGATAAAAGTGACTTCTGTGGTAAATTTTGGCTCAGTACAGGGGGAAGGAATCCTGACGTAAAGCACATTCACTTGTGCTTTGTTACTCTTCGACTTGCTGCGCTCAAGAGTAGTTTATTCCCCTCAAGTGACCCACCCACTGGAAAGAACATATCTCCAACCTTTTATAATGCTGGTAGTTATTGATCAGGCCCAAGAATACAATATAACTCAAGAGAACCACTTGACATTTTCTAGAAATACATGCTTCTAACCCTCAACTGATTCTTAATTCTCTCTTCTTTCTCAGCCCGTACAGTACAATTGTAACTGGAAAAAATAATTTAACTGAGTTGCTTGAGTTTATCAGGTAAAATCCAATCTGCCTGAACTGTGCACTTAATGTGCACTTAGGCTTTAACATCCAGCAACTCAGTACAAAATAAATATCAGTGTTATTTGAAGAATTAATGGAGAGGGGTGGGTGCCTCTGAGGATCTCCAAAGTGTAGAAATTAATTGCATGAGTAGGAAGTGTCTCTCCTTTTGGCACCTTCAAAGGGTCATTGACTCCATTAGGAATTTCTGACATTTTTTGAGAACTGGTTCTGCAATTATCTCAAGTGGGGGAAAATTCTAAGTTTCTAACACAGATGGCTCCTATTTTCCCCAGACAGTTTTGATATTCTGGGTTTTTGACTTACTGCTGGCTAAACTGAAGGAGAGAAAGTACAGCATAACATTTAGGGAGTCTGCTGATGTCTGCCAGGGACATATTCTAATTGCCATGGATATTTAATGTTGCCTTTATGTGACTTTCTTATCAAAAAGGAGGTGGAGTCTAGACCATTTGGGGGTTTGTTACTATAACAATTTCAACAGGTGCACAGCCCTGCTTCTCACTTGGAGCAAGAGTGATCATACTTGGATTTAACACACTTAACAGTTAAAATAAGTTAACTGATGGTCAAGTGTCATACATTGCATAGGGCAATCTCTGGCAAGGTTTCTGTGGATATGAGTTCAAAACGTTGCTACCATGTGGAAAGGAATGGAGATAATTCCCCTGACTGATTAGAGAGAACCTAATAAACAGCTCAAAACCCTTCACTAACCATGCAGGAAGCTGCACTGCCTTTATGCAGCTGCAAGTGTAACTGTTGGATCAACGCGATCTTTAAGGTTCTTTCCAACCCAAACCATCCTGTAATTCTCTGATTTGTTATCTTGGACAAGAGTCCATGGAACTTTCACACAACAGCTAAAAAAATTTAACTTATTAATTTAATTATTGACTAAACTGAATAATTAAAAAGCAACACAATACAGGTAAGACATGACAACTTCATGTGATACCAAGATATGATAAGTGTGCAAATGGTGAATCCTTGTAAATATAAGGATAAAAGTAGACACTTCAAAACCAAAGTAAAGAACACTTCAAAAATGTTAACGGGAAATTAAACTAGAGGGGAATTCTCAGATAATTTCCATAACTGAATAACTGGGTTTTGAGATCTTTGGTCAATCTATAAAAAAGATCTTCTTCATGTTCAAGGTCAGGATAGTGCTAGTTTTGTGTCCTACCCTTTTTTATTATCTTTATTGCTGATAAGAAATCATCTTGCTCTTTTACAAGGTAACATAGCATGTGATCTCTAAGATGTCATCTTTAGATTATCTTCAGTATAACTCAAGTAAAAAAAAAGAAATCTACAAATTGCTTGTGGTCAGCACTGAATCCTCTGTTTCATATATCTCTGACATTCCTGAGGAATCCAAATTCCAATTACACCAGCTAATGCAAAACTGACATGAGCTAACAGCAGTGAGTTCCATATATATGCTGAATTGCTACTCCTGTTCTTACCCCAGTCTGTCTTGGATGGTTATCACATGCTATCTCCTATACTATTCAGGTTGAGTACTACTGTTCTGCTTACTAAAAGAGTGCAGTTGAAATGATGAATTTACGCCATACAGCTTTGCAGGCAATATGTAAACAGGCAGTGACAGTCTACCCTTTCTTCCCAGATGCTGGCTACTTCATGTTCTTCAGCACCAGCTCTGGCCAGGCAGATGACGTGGCAATCCTAGAGTCCAGAATCCTTTATCCAAAGAGAACTCAGCAGTGCCTCCAGTTCTTCTATAGGACCACAGGAAGCCCTTCTGACAAGCTGATCATCTGGCTTAAAGAGGATGATGGCACTGGGAACATTCGCAAGATGAGGAAAATTCAAACCTTTCAAGGTAATTCTGGAAATAAGATGAATATTTGGGTAGAGAGGAGGAGTTGTCTCACTGTGCCCATGAGTGCAGAAGACTGTCTCAGAAACCAAAAGATTTTCCCGAAGTTACCAGAATATTTTACCAGAATATCTTGGAATACAGCTAAGAATTTTGGTACTACATGAGGAACTGTGGGTTGTAATAATGTAACTTTGGTGCTTCACAGCAGAAGTCCCAACATTCCTAAAATAATGTTACACTCGGTGATTGAGAGGGACCCCAAGCCATGCTGAGACCAAATGACTGTCTGCACTGGCTGTTACATGATCTAAAAGTGGGCTGTTCGGTGTAAATACCTGTGCTCCTCAACAGTCAATAAGAGTCTCAGACTGATTTTTAGATAGTTGGAAATATAAAAGCATATGCAGTTTTGGAAATGTGAACTGGATTCCCCTTTAGATGATTTGCTAAACTCAGCCACTGTGGCTCCATGTGTTTTATGTTGTCAAAGCACAAGACCTGTCATAATCTGTCTACATCAAGCTGCAGCAGCTTGCAGGGAGGGACAATTCCCCGGGAAAGTGTCAGAAAAAACTAATTCTAACACATTGGGTCATTGATTCCCACCCTCCTTTTTTGTCTTAGCCTTTAGCATGTTGCCCTTTATACTAGAGACTGTCATTACCTAACATGTGAAGAGTTCCTTGTACAACACGTCCAAAGCATTTAGATGACAAAACAATGTGGATATATTATAGTCACAAAATCAACTTAAAATCTCTGGCCTTCAGGACTCTGTGAGAGGTCCAGTTGTCTAAAAGGGCAGCTGGGATGGATGGCTATGTGTCACAGGGGGTCCGATGCCAGTCAGCACCAGTGTGCCGCCACCTTCCTGGAGAGAGCGTCCTGCAAAGAACAGCTCTTCCAAGGGCACTGGCAGGCCTCCCTGAGCGACAGGTGATTGCAGCAAGTGTAGCGATTCCTCAGCTACAAGTGATTCCAGCTCCTGTGATTCAGCTCTTTGTGAAATCACCCAAGGCAGACTCGGGACATAGAGACAGGAGTGAAATCACCCAAGGCAGACTCGGGACATAGAGACAGGAGACTCGTATGGCAGTTCTACAGAGATAGCCTTTATTGCCCATCCACTCTGTGAATAAAAACCCACAGACAACCACTCCCTGCTCCGGGGCAGAAACAGGGGCTTTTTATGGGAAAGGCAGGGGGTGGGGTAGAAACCAATTAGCCAACTGGGTACAGGCTATTACCATAAAGAAAGAAGGCATGCTGGGGGTGGTTCACTTTGTCACCCTACCCTGAGGAAGATTGCTTATCTCTGGGGAGAGTGTTTTGGGAGTTAGAGCTCCTTTCTCCAAGGGAGTGCAGAGGGCTACTGTGCCAAGGGCTCACAGCCCTCCACAGCTAGGGGCAAGTTGCTTCATAATATCTCTAATCACACTGGTACCTATGTTTTGCTTTCCTTTTATCAAAGCGGACAGTGACTCCAACTGGAAAATTGCCCACGTAACCCTCAACGCTCAGAAGAAGTTCCGTTACCTCTTCCAAGGACTGAAGGGCAACCCCAGCTCTTCATCGGGTGGGATTGCTATTGATGATGTCACTCTGACAGAAACCCCCTGTCCCACAGCTGTGTGGGTCATTCACAACGTCAGCAAAATCCTTGAGAACTCATCCATCAGTGTTATTGAAAGCCCCCGTTTTTACAGCCCTGAGGGTTATGGATTTGGCATCAGCATGTTGCCCAACTACCAGAAGAGCGGCTATGCTCGCATTGCCTTCCACCTGTGCAGTGGAGAGAATGATGCAGTTCTGGAGTGGCCAGCTCTGAACCGCCAGGCCACACTCACAGTGCTGGACCAGGACCCCGATGTCCTGAAAAGGATGTCCTCGAGCAAAAGCTTCACCACAAGCAAAGACCACGTTAACTCAGGTAAGCGGTGTCTGCCTGGAGGAATGTTGGCAGTGAGAGCCAAGGAATCTGAGGAAGAGGACTGAGTGTAGGACTCAGAGCTGAGAAACTTTGGACATATTTCCCAGTTTGGGAAACTTTCCTGTGTACAACTTCCCAGTGTGTGACTCAGAATTCCTGCCTGTGGAAGATTGTATAACATGAAAAGAGACACATATAAGGTTGGTGTTATTATGAACACCCCTGGGATAACTGAGTATGATTCTAAATGTAGAGTTCTCCTGAGAGCAGGCAATTCCCATTCTACCTGTGGTTTGTCCATTGTGATAGGAGACATATCATCATAGGTTGGTGGAATGCCAGCAGGGTGCAGTATTCTGTTAGTAAATCAAAAATGTCAACCTGCACTTTGGAGATCCAGTCAACTTCAACGTACCCAGTGAACCTTAACCTCCGTGGTCTGAATGCACAACATTCACCCTTTCTCATGGATGTGTTAATTCAAAATCATTCAGCCTGGAGAAGAGAAGGCTGAACAACCAGGGTGACCTAACTGTGGCCTTCCAGTACCTGAAGGGAGCCTGCAGGAAAAATGGAGAGACACAATTTACAAAAGGACGGAGTGCCAGGACAAAAGGGAATTGTCTTCAAACTGAAAGAGAGTAGGTTCAGAATAGATATTAGGATTAAATTCTTAACTATGAGGATGGGGGGGCACTGGAACAGGCTGCCCAGAGAAAATGTGGATGTCCCATCCTTGGAAGGACTCAAGGCCGAGCTGGATGGGGCTTGGAGCAACCTGGTGTAGTGGAAGGTGTCCCTGCCCACGGCAGGGGTTGGAACAAGATGATCTTTAAGGTCCCTTCCAACCTCAACCATTCTGTGATGCTATGATAGAAATCAGTATAATAGGGCAAAACTGAGTTTGGTACAGAATAAAATACTACACATGGGTCTTCATCCCTTTCTACTTTTTCTAGTGGAAGTTAAGTACATACTTTTTCAGTAGGAGCTTTCAAACCCTAAATATGAATATGTTTAACAAAATCATAGGAATGACCAAATCCTGCTAAATTCTAAACTATAGGTACTTACAAACTGGTGGGGGAATGTCCTTACTCAAGAGGAAGCTCAGCTGGTGACAATGAGGAGGCAATTTGTGTTTGGTTAGTTCTCAGTGAAAGAGGAGTTGAGGAATTTCAGTGGTGTTGCATAGACTAAGAATCCTCATGCAGACCAAACCTGAAGATGACCTGGCACCTTTAGTTCGTCAGTCCTCTGGGATTTGTTTGGGAATTTCAGGTCTGAACTTGATTTTACAGCATAAATCCCCTTTAACACTGTAATGCAGAAAACAGTCATGTAGTACACTTTGAGCTGCACAACATTGTGGTTCTCATTTTCTCTTTGCAGATAATGGAGCTCTAATATGGGATAAACCATCAATTGCTGGAAGATTTGATGAGTCGTGCAATTGCTACAGGAGTATAACCTGGGGGTGGAATAACTTCATATCCCACAGCCAGATGAGACGGAGGAGCTTCCTGAAAAATGATGACCTGATTATTTTTGCAGAATTTAATGGTAAGGACCCTTTCAGGTTTCCTGATTCTCCTTACAAAATAGGTGATTCTTTCTATTTTCATACATTCAAATAACTCTTGCCACATCTCTCCAACATCTCTTCTAATGGGAATCAACTTTAAAAAGCATTTCTGTCTTCTAGTGTCAGGTGGGTGAGACTGACTAAAGTGATTGTGAGTTCAGAGGCATCTAAATGGCAGTGAGTTTTGAAATGTTAACTTCTTAGACACCCTTAAGCCCCCTGACCAGTAGCTATGTCCTTTCCTAAGCACCGAACATACTAAAGGCTATCCCCACAGTGTTTGTTTTCAAATAGAGTGGCCTCACTTGGCATAATTTTTCAAAGTACAGAACATCACAGATTTACCTAACTAGTTTCTGTAATTTCAGTGTTATTTTCTCTCATGCTTTAAATACACAGAACTTCTTGTGGTACAGCAAGAGCTCTGTAAAGGGAAAATGCACAAGGAGCATCCTCTGGTCCACAAAGCAACCTGTGAGCCCCTGGTATGAGGCACACTACACATAGCATCACTTACTGATTCTGGTGTCTTTCTCCTTTTTTTAAAGATATAATTCATCTCAATAACACTGAAGTTCCTGTTGAACCTGTGCAATCTGCTCTCACGGAAGGCCTCGTTCTTGAAAGGCATAAGAGAGCAGCCCAGGACATGGAGCCTGTCCAAGACCAGCTGCCCTATCTGCCAGACCCGTGTGACCCAAACCCTTGTCAGAATGATGGAGTCTGTGTGAATGTGAAAGGAAAAGCAAGCTGCAGGTACCACAAACCTCCTCCTTCCTTGCCCTGGCTTTCTTCTTCAAGTGATGCAGCTAAAAAGTATTCAGAGCTACAGATCTCAGAGGTCTAAGCCACCAGTTCTTCAAGGAACAGTAGAAACAAAACACTTTACCACAGTGACTGGTTCCTACCAGCAGCCAGGAGGGCAGGTTTCTTTGCAAAAGCAAAGAAGCCCCCGTTCTGTGGTGCTTCCAGGGTGTGTAAATAGCCTCCAGACAAGGTGGGATTGTTTTGATGTGAATCCCTCCAGTGGGAACAGCTCATCTAGGATAATGAATGTGAGGAGCTTGGGGTGAGGGCATGACAAGGCTCCTGACCCACTGAATCCGTGCTTGGTTTTCCCAGGTGCCCATCAGGACAAGCCTTCTTCTTCACGGGTGAGAGGTGTGAGTCAAGGCAGGTCAACGGGACCATCCTGGGAATGGCAATTGGTGGAATTGCTGGAACCATTGTCTTATCTATCATCCTCATTTCCATGATGGCTAGAAGATAAAAAACTGCAGGGGGCACAAATCTCAGACTGGTGTTTTTCCATAGCTCATAAGATATCAGTTTTCAGTGAAAAACAATGAATACAAATTGAAGAAAACCAGTCATCATATGGATGAAAAGCTCTGCCAACAGCTTGGCAGCAGTCTGGTTTTTTCTGAGGGATGTGGCAGTAAAGTGTGCAATGTAGAGCTGCTGTCTGATGAAAATTCATACACTACCTTTCTTGTATGTTTTTTGAAAATTTTGTTTCTTCATCCCAAAGCAAGCAGCAGTGCTGAGAGCCTATGCATTTACTCTCAGCCACAGTTCAAACTCAGATTAAATAATTGGTCGAACCTCTCGAAACACTGGTAAAAGTCACACCAAAACACATGTATTAAGATTCTGGAAATGTTCCTACAAAAATTGCTCAAGAATTCTAAAGGGTACAGATATTTATGTAAGTCAGTACATCATCACTCACGTTCCCTGGGACTGTGCTGGTTTTCTTACACTAATTAGTTATTACACAGAATTCATAAACTACTATTCCATGGTTTTGGCCAATGCTCTAGCAGGGAAATACATCCACATTAAAGTTAGTTTTCTTTCTAGAGGGTTTAATCACATAAGGTTTTCAAATACTCAAGTGTACAGCTATTCTCCGAGCCTAATCGAAGGGTTTTTTTAGAACAACTATAAAACTCCCATCATTTCAACAGGCTCTGAATGAAATTGAAGCAGAGTATCAATTATCATAGGGTAGAACCTTTCATGGTTGCCATTAAGTTCACATGTCTTTGGAAATCATCATCTCACAAGTCAAGGAGTGTGTGAAGATGAAGACTGGGTCTGTGGTACTACAGTGGGCTGGATAAGGTGTTGACACCCTCGAACTTACTGCAGATATCAGGAAGCAATTTATCTAGTATGTCCTAAGATCTCTGCTTTCAAAGGCTCTAACAGTTTCCACACTTGAAACTCTGAAATCCAGGTTTCCTTGGAAAGCAGTTTCTTTGTCTCTGCAGGAGTTCAGAATGCAGATAGTAAATAATCACAGAGGGTGATGCTGCCCTTGTACTTATCAGATACAAGTTACAAGGGATGGCAGCCAAGGGAAAATGCGCTCTCATGGCAGTATGTTGTACTCAGGGAGCTGGTTCCTACTTAGATCCATTCTGCTGATCACAAGAGTCCTATGGGTAGGGACAAACCATCCATTTAATTAAGGCATTATCAGCAAGTTAATACTCTGTCCCTATTATTCTTTGCCTTTGGAATAAAATCAAAACAAACATATCAGCTTTTCCTGCAACACGCCTGACTGCCTGGATCTCACAGGTGAAAGCGAGTTACAGATCCAATTACTTTCTGCCATCTGGATTAGGGGATTCCCCCTTGGATCAAGTGAGTTTCCCACCCAAGTCGACAACCTCATAAATCACTCAGGGTTATGCAATGAAAGACAAGAGATCCATAAAGTTGAATAAAATTACACGGTGCAGCTTGCTAGTGAATGTGTGAGACAGAAACCAAGGCAGAGAGGATCCAGGCAAGTTTCCCATCCTGATTCACCCCAAAGTTCCAGCAACAGGTTCACCATTGGCAAACACAGGCCTGATTCCCTGACTATCAAACAGAGCTGTACCACCTGACTGCAGTACTTGATATTGGCCTCAAATCTGAATCTTCATTATTCCATCTACCATACTGTACATTAAATTTTGTAACATTTGTGTGCATTATAAATACTTTCCAAGTTCTTCTCAAGACAGGAGTCCCGCCTTTAAAGGTGTACAGGCTTGAATAACTGATTCCACAAAAGTAGTGTTAGAGCAATAATTTATATAAAACCATTCATCCTGCCTGGCACATGGTGATTTATATTCACTACAGAGTTTATTCTCTGAGTCCTCCAAATGCGTTTCTCCTCTGAGAGGAGACCCAAACAAACAGACTTTACACAAGGCACTCCTTGCATTCTTAACACTACTATGCATTGAATAAATGCAGTCCCCTCTGTGGCAGAGGGCAGCAACCATCTCTGTCTTAACACATTACATATCAAGGGGAAAAAAAATATTGTTAAGGGCATAAACTTCCTTTTCTTCAAAAAAGTGCCACATAGAGCTTTCAGTCTTTCCATCTGAAAGAAGACCACGCAGGAATCATCACAGTCTTCATTTTATGTAAGTCAAAAGTGAAGATCTGAAATGGGCTTTCTCAGTTGGGAATTTTTGGTTCCAGAAAGTCTTAAAGAGAAAGTGGAGACCACTATGGCCTTTCCAGGCTCTAATACGAGGGCAGGAGAAAAGCTGTGAGGTACTTGTGTATCCAGACAGGCCTTTGGGATCACTCAGAGAGTTGATAGGGGAAATACCAAATCCATTGGACAGCAACTCATGGCTCAGTACTGCATAGTGCTAAGCACCCACTTAAGGGCTGGGAATTCTTCACTCCCATTCTTGGTCCTTTCTTGCACTTGAAGGCCTTCAAATCCTTGTCATCTCTTCTGGGATTGTCAGACCTTGTAAAATTCCACCTCTCTCAGCTTCCCTGCCTTACACATTAACCAGAAATGATTATTCCAGAAGAATGCACCAAGGCACAGTTCAGTCAAAATGAAGCAGTCTGCTTCCTGGTGACTCCCAGGTACTTTTTGTGTGTGTCTTGGAAGAGGTCCTTTCAGAGTTACACAATTTAGCATTGGCAGTGCTTCAGTTAAGCAAGGAATATGCCTTGGAAGTATTTTCAGTGGAAGAGGTGGATGGCTCTGAAGAAGATACTCTGTATTTTCCTGCAAAACAAAGCACAGGCGTTAGACAAGGACAGAGAGCCTGTGACATGCTGGCACTGCAAAGTAAGGACAGTCACACCCGTGCTGGTGGCTGAGGTGGCTCTGCCTTGCCCTGCAGCCCTGGCACCGCCTGCATTACAGCAATACCAGCAACCACAGAACTCACTGTGTTTGGTGACACAGCCAGGATGTGTCAGCTTGAACAGCCAATTGTGCTACAGGGCAATGGTTTTCTCACACAAATGGAGGCACTTAGTGCTTCTCCTGGAACATGGGCACACATCCAGAACACAACACATCCACAGCCTCCTGAGATGAATCCCAGCACCCTCCCTCTTGTGGCCACAAGGCCCTAAACTAAGATCCAAGTGTCACTATCTTCTCTGAACAATGTTTGGATACCAAGACTGGACACTTAGAAATTAAATGTTATTTCCAGAAATGCTTTTTGCAAGATAAAGTCTTAACTGAAATGGTGATGTCCACAAAATGACAGCCAGAGAACCTTTGAAGAAATACAGCTCCAAGGTGGTGAAGAGTACATGAATAATGGATGAACTGTGCCATGATCTCATTAAGCTCAAAACAAAACTCAGTTAGTGGGGTTTAGAATTGATGAAACATCTAATAATTGTTTTAGAGATAGAAAATTGTGCTGCTAGCATTATGCTACAATTAGACTCACTGCAGTTCCTTCGCATTAGAAGATTAAAAACCATCTATGGATGCATGGAGAGACAAATATATTGATGGATATCAGGACAGTCAGACCCTGAGAGCAAGAATGAAGGCAAAACCTTGTTTGTGCTTCAGTAAGGGAGATCTACTGTCACATACCTGTTTTCCCACATAAGTTGTTAAAGGTTCTTGAAAATGGGTAGCTCATAGCAAGCATTGGTGTCACCAGGATCAGGGACGATGACTGTAAGAGAGAAAATGGCTTTTTGTCAAAAGAACTTTCTTTGTAGCCCCATTTTAGGGAGAAAAAACCAAAAGGTTCCAATAAACTTTGTTTCAGTAGTATGAGCAAGCAATCCACAGAAGGCCAAGTTAGATGTTTGTGAGGTATCAAGTTCACACATTCGTTTATGGTGGTGATGAAGGAGATCAACTTTAAAAGAAACTACAGGGCACAAACTGCTTGTCTCTAACTGCTGGCCAGGGAAGATGGCTGAGGCTCCAGTCTGTTCTAACGGGCAGTAAGGGGTCCTGGTCCCTTATCTGTGGCAGTATGGCCATTATGGTAGCCAGAAAAGCTATTTTATGTGAATGGGGATTGTTCTTGACGGCCAACAGCCTGAGATAATCCGAGGCAAATTTAATTTGACACGCTAGAGGGCACTGGAACACAACTCTCTGCGGTCCAGATGGGAACGAAGGAAGGAACTTTTTGCTGCTAAAATGAACTTCCTTTTTCAGTTCTGGAGTGGTTTGAGAATTTAATAGGATTCCTCCAAAGATGTGTTAAAAAAAGGTACAGAAAACACATATTTTTCTGTTCAGTCCTTCTTCATTTGTTAGTTGTACCCTGGTGGGGGTAATTAGGCAGTGTTGTGTATTGTCACCTATATCATGAGGTGGTAGAGAAAGAAGTAAATGAATCACATATAAAAAGCTTAATCAAAACTTTTATATTGCTTTATTTGCTCATTCTCAGACCTCAACAGGCTGGAGAAATGGAATGACAGGAATCTTATGAAGTTCGGCAAAGGAAAGTGCAAACCCAATGCCAGGACATGCTGGGGGCTGTCTGACTAGAACAGAGTAAAGACAGAGCCAGACTTTTCTCCTTGGTGCCCAGTGGAAGGACAAGAGGCATTGAGAACAAATAGAAATACAGGAAATCCCACTTGAGACGAAACTTTTTCACTCCGAAGGTGGTCAAACACAGGAAAAGGCTGCACATAGAGATTGTGTTGTATCCATCCTTGGAGCTTCTCAAACCCCAAGTGGATACAGCTCTGAGCTCTAGCTGACCATGCTCTGATGGGAGTGTGGTGCAAGATGCTCTCTGAGGGTACTTTCCAGCTTCAGCAATTCCTGTGGAAACTGGAGTGATTTGATCCAATGCTGCTCTTCTGAACTGACAGTTCAAGTCTAAGGGACTCCTTAATTCCTTTGAGCCTATGTTCTCATCTTCTTAATTATCCTTGCTTTTAAGTCGGCTTCCTAGTTCTTTAGCAATACCTGTGCAGGCTCTTCTGAATAAACCCTGTTCAGATACCAATATAAAATCAAGCTTTATTGCCATATAAGGGTGATGCCAGCACCATTGGCAGCTCAGGAAGTGGGGGAGGTGGGTGTTGGAACTAGATGATCTTGAAGGTCCCTTGCAACCCAAACCATTCTAAGATTCTTACACATTCCGGCATTTTTTGGTGAGGTGTTATAAATGCAGAAGTGTAAGTTGAAATAATAATTCCCTGAGAGGCCTCCCTTGCATTTCTCTCAGGCTGTGAATAAATAATAGTTCCAAAGAAATTTTCTGTTTTCTGACTAAAAGTTTCAGTTATATTTTCTAGTTTATTTCTTGTGGAATTTAAAGCAAATGTTCACTAACCTCCTTCTCATTTTTAACCAATTACAGTCAAAATAATGAACTTTGAAAAAGGGGATATAATCATATTTATGTTGTTAGTGTCCTCTCTGACTTCTTCTAATAAATAATCCAGACTATAAAGTGCACTGGAGAATGTTAGACTATTCAGCAGTAACTGAAATACATTCTTAGGTCAAGGTTCTAACCTTTGATTGCTGCGAACTCCATTTGGATGATGAATTCCTCTTCAGCAGGGCTTCTTGTATCTATTTGTTTAAAAAATTAGTCAATCAGTAAATACAGAAATTCTGTTCAAATTCCAACAATATTTTGACATAATGTAAGAAATAGTTTGAATCCTTACCTTCTTGTCCCAGAGAGTCCCAAACACCAAAATGAATAATCCCTAGGAGACAGATAATTATATGCATTTTGATGACACCAACCTTTAATTGCAATATCTCATAATTATTTCAAACATTGTCCATGGTACTATTTAAACTCTGAAGTCTTTGATAGAGGCCATTTTTCTAACTGCATATCACATAGTGGACTGCTGATTTGGCAGTTCTCCAGGCCTGGTCTATTTCAATTTTGTGTTTATCAGGTCTACAAAGGGACACAGATAGTTTGGTAGCACTAAATGTATTTGGAAGAAGGAACATTTGTGCATGGAAGACATGTCCTGCCTATGCTCTCCAGGCAAACTAGCAGGTTCTGAGAAAAAGGCCAGTGAGTTTGGTTTGAAGAACACAGTTTTGATGCCATTCTTAACAATGGCAATTCTTAAGAATTCTCTTTAAAGAGAGAGAGTACATGTAACTATTTTGTTCTTAAAAAATCTCCTGTGTTGGGATCCTTCTGGCCACCTAAACACATTGTAAAAGTCATACTGACCGAAAACTCTCAATCGTGTGTATTTTTGTCAGTTCCTGTCTTTACCATTAGTACTGCTCAGCTGATCTTGGTGACTTTGATGTTGTTTATACTTGAACCCACAAAAGCATAACACAATGCCTCCAGGTGCACTATGAATGAGAACAGGGATGCTCAAGTTTGCCCACCTGAACATAACAGAGCTGTTTTCATGGTATTCAGCAATGAAGTTAATCCCAAAACTACTGACAAAGTAGGGAGTTATCTTTAGGTTAGCTTTATCTATAAGGCACATCTGTTAAGGCAGCTGAGAATATGAAATACTGCTGAATTCCTGAATGGGTTTCCCAAAGAGCCCTTTTGTAATAAGGATGTGTAAAGCAAATCTGAACTTTTCCCTGCTGTTTTTATGCCCTGCCAAGCACAGCACTGCAATAATATCTCTATGTTAAATCATAATAGAGGAAATAAAACTATGTGCAACTCACCTGCAAAGAGTTGAGCAGAGCAAAGAGGATGTGGAAAGCTTGATGACTGTTTTTGATGATGGTGGCAAAGCCAAAACCCCACGTGAGGCCTAACAGTGGTGTCAGGATAGCCACACTTTTGCCAATTTGAAACAGAGATTTCCTCTCCTGCCCGCTTGACCTATCCCCAATAGTCGGTCTCAGTATTTTTATTATAACAACTGCGGCGATGAACAAGTTCGTGGCCACGATGATCAAGGCAGGTATGACGAAGGCCAGGAGAGCTTTGCTGTCCTTCCAGTTGAGCCAGCAGGCATCCTTTCTCGTGTAACTGTTCTTTGGCAGGGTGACAGCGATGGTGGTGACCGCAATGACAAAGGGGCACACGTATCCCAGGCAGAATGCCACCGCCTTCTGAGCAGTCTTACTTGTGTTGTGTAAGATGAACACCAGTCTGTAGAAAAGGATGAGGCCCAGGCTCAGCATCCAGAAAAAGACACACAGGTAGAAAAAATGGATGAAGAAGGTGGCCACGATACAGACATCTCTCATCTGCTGGTTTTGATCAGTGATGGAGGCAGTGACAATGAACCAAACATCAGCAATCAGCAGGGATGTAGCAATGTTGAGAATACAGACATGGCGCATGTAGGAGGTTGTGTTGTTTGTCACATACTTCCAGACCAAGGATTCAATTATAATGCAGACCACCAAGCTCACGATTGAAATGGCCAGGCCAACGTAGGAAATATAATTTTCAAAGACTAGCTCGAAGGATCTATCAGGTGACATCAGGATGGAGAATGATGTCAAGTGATTGCACAAGCAAATGACGTAATCTCCTGACTCTGTGGGTGTGCAGCCACTATCATCCCAGTCCCCACTGTGATTGTTGAGTGTGAAGTTCCAAAAGACACATTTGGGCTTCTCTAGAGACAAGTTGTTCTTGGCAAATGTCATATTAACATCAAACTTCTGGCTTCTGTTACTGCTCAAAGTTGTTGTTATCACTAAACCGTTCACATATCCAAACCTATTTGCAGGCAAAATACGTCCAAGTTTTGAGTACATCACACTGACAATGGTTGAATTTTGGGTTAGAGTCTGGATTTCAGTGCCACTAATAAGCACACTGACTGTGAGGTTTTCTGTGCGGAAGTCCTTGTTATAATCTGTGTTGTTATTTTCCTTGACAACTACCCCTTGAAGCTGAGTGGTGTTTACAGAGACAGAAGGAATGGTGTTATTAACTGGTTGGAGGCGCAGGGAAAAGTTTTCTACTGACTGCAGTAACAAAGATCTTTGTTGCGTCTTCTCTTTGTTCAGTTTTTCCCAAACTGTAGTTGTGGAATCATCAACAACTAAGTTCACTGTGGATAGGAAGTTCTGGAACAACAACAGAATAATGCAGTTACTGAAACCCCATACAATTAAATGTTGCTTCTGATGGTAATTTATGCGTTGTCCTAGAAGTGCCTTTTGAAAAAGCCCAGCATTTTCTTATTTTTCTCAGTCCATGTGAAGTCTTCAGTTGTTAACCCTCTGCATGCTCTGCTTGCAAGTTAAGGTTTCCAAAAGCAGAGCTGTGTGACTATTTTTTGACATATTATTTAGTATTTTTGCATCTCCACCCTTCTTTCTTTCTCAGTGTTCGTGCTGTCTGTGATTTCGTGGTGTCTCTTGTAAGGCTCTCTGTCTACAAACCATCAAGCCTTTTTGCACTTTTCTGTTCAGAAGAACAGTGCTTTTCCTCTGGACTTCACAATCAAGGTTCCCAACTATTTCTAAGGTTTCTTTTGTTATTCATTTGTTGTTACATCCAATTTATTTTCCTTGCTTGATCACGGTTCCTGAAATTTACTCTCCCTATTCCTATTTCAACCTTTTTTTCCTATTCCTGCTTCTACTCGTGGAATCATAGAATCACAAAATGTTTTTGACATTTAAAGGTCATCCAGTCCAACCTCCCTACCAGGGGCAGGGACATCCAGCTTAATCTTGGACACTTCCGGGGTTTGGGGCATCCACAACTTCTCTGGTAAATCTATTCCAGTGCCTCACATAGTAAACATAATCTAACCTCTTTCAGTTTAAACCATCATCCCTTGTCCTGTCACTACAGGTCCTGATAAAAAGTCTTCTTATAAGCCCCTTTTAAGTATTGAAAAGCTGCAATAAGGTCTTCCCCAAGCCTTCTCAAGGCTGGACAACCCCAACTCTTTCAGCCTGTCCTCACAGAAGACCTGTTCCAGCCCTCTGACCATTTCTGTGGCCCTCCTTTGGACCCATTCCAGCATGTCCACATCTTTCTTGCCCTGGGGACTCCACAGCTGGATGCAATGCTCCAGGTGAGATCTCACCAGAGCAGAGTAGAAGGACAGAATCACCTCCCTTGACCTGCTGGTCACACTCCTTGTTAAGCAGCCCAGGACACGGTTGGGTATCTGGGCTGCAAGAGCACATTGCTGGCTCATGTCCGATTTTTCATCCATTATTCCTTGTCCTTTCCCGTCTGAGAATGCTGGAGATATCCATGTGTTCCTAGAATATTTCTAGTTGCTAAGCTTACAGCAGCTTCTCTTTCATGCATTGGCTCCTTGTCCTCATCATTTTGAGTTTTCATAAACTCCTCTGTATCTTTGCTGTCACTTCGTCTCATTCCCTTAACACTTTCCTGATCTTGATCCTAAGTAAGTGTGAAACTTCTTCAGGGAGAACATCATCCCCTGTGACAAAAAGGGCCAAAGGGCTTGGTAGGTGTAGATAAGACTTAAAAGAAAACCTTACCTGAATAGTGAGCTCCTCTGCCTCTGCTGGGATAGAGGAGATCATATCCAGGATGGTAATGACTGCGCCTAGGTTTGCTGAAGAATTGCTTATTGTGGTTAGCTCCTTTTCTGTCTGTTCCTTAAGCTGTGCAAGGTAGGAGGGTAGTTGTGCTTTTGCCTCAGGGCTGTTGACCAAGGACTGGAACAGAACATAACAGCACACCACATGTGTGAAATTCTCTAATCTCACTAAGAGAAAGGAGACTCTGAATGGTTTGTGGGTGGGAAGAAAACTGTGGGAGGATACCAAGGCTGAAAACCAAGGCCTGGCACCCATCTGTGTAGTGGCCAAAGGGGTGGGCACTGTAGGAAGGGCCTGGGGATGAGGCTGGGCAGTGGCCTGGAGTTCCTCCTATGGCCTCATTGTTGGTGTGCTCTGTAACATGCTCTGGGCTTGTGCCTGAGCACGGCTCAGGGAATGCTCCAGGCCAGCAACTGCTCCTTATGGATGCCATGGACAAGGTCACCTTGCCTGGGAGACAAAGCATTCATGTGTATGAGCATTATCCATGCAGTGCCTCAGGCCCTCTGGGCCCTGGGAGGGCCCCAGGAGGGGACCTCGGCTCTTTCACTGGCTGGTGTAGATAGAGCCAAACATTCTTCATATCTTTTAAAAGAAACTTTTTAATGCTTCATATGTTTTAGATTATGATAAGCAAAAATCATGCAACCAAGATTTTTGCTCCATCTTCCTCCCCAGCTCCCCACCCCAACCGCTATAAAACCCGTGAGTGTTACCTCAGCACTAATCAGCAGGTCGTTTATTGGTCCAGACAGGCAGTCATTCCTTGCAACCCTCCATGAGCTGTTGATGCACTGGTAAGTTGTATTGCCTCGGGTAAAACCTTTTGGATTTTTTACATCACAGCATGGCTTTATTAATGTGGCGTTTTCTGTTCCAATGCCCAATCCGTCTGAGCAGGAAACTTTCTTACCTATACAGAGAGGAGACAGAGGTAGAAAAGAAGAAGGGAGATGACTAAATTGCCCCCAGAAAACTTGTGACCTATTCAGAGATCTTTAAATTAGGATTTCAGCTTGCCATCTTCATTAATTATGACCTTTCAGGATGTGTATGTCTCACATTCCCAATTTTTATGAATCAGGAAATTAAAAAGGAAATCTAATAAAGCTCTGACTTTTGCCTACTGAATCAAATCAGCAAACCAATACCGAAAGATTTAGATTTATCTGTCAGATTACAGGGTTAGACAGAGCTAGAGTGGGGTTATATTGACCATTAAGTGAACAATAATTCATACAAAGTTTATTCTGCTAAGGTACTCAACACTGCTGTAGCACTAACAGGAAATTCATTAAGACCTTGATAGTGAGGCCTCAACACCTTTTTGATGAACAGTGAGAGTTGCTAATTGTCTTTGATTGGCTTAGTCATATCAGTAAGTATCTGCTGATTAAAGTGATTAAAGTAATTAAAGTGTCTGCATATTTATTGCCTACAAGAGTGAAATGTGGCAGATACAGTGATTCAGCTGTAGGTGCCACTGCTGTGGAAAAAACAAAATTTCTGCATTAGGGGAATGTTCAACATTTCTTCCTTTCCAATTTAGAAAAAAAAGAGTTGAAATATCCAAATTCTTGTCAGAACTAAACGTCAAAGCTGGATTTAGCAATGCTGAATTCTAATTAGCGAACATTCCCTGCAGAGCTGACTGGAAGCTGCGCTGTCCTGGTCTCTGCAGCACCTCACAGAGGTTGCCCTTCTTGTGTTCAAAGTGGAAATGCTCTCCCACAGGCTGCCCTCCTGAGCCAGATTATGTCTTCCTGAGGCACCACAATCTTTGATCCTTGCTAAATTGTTGTTGCAAGCTGGGAGCTGCACGACCATATTTCAACACAGGGGATGAAGCTTGGTGGTGCAGCCTGCACCAGAAGGAAATAGGGACAGTAGATGACCAAACTATTGCTGCTTTGGAACATACTGGGACCACTCTCAAATACAGCAAAGACAAAGCATTTTGTTTATTTTTTTTTTTAATTACATCAGAACTGATATTTTCCTCTGTGTGTAAAAATTTCCCATCAGAAAAGGAGACAAAAGTTCTTGGATAACAAAAGCTGTTCCTGTTAGATGTCACTGGTGATGAATTTGTGGAACCTGATTTAACAAAGATATTGGTACGTCCTATATAACAGCTATAAACAGTAACTTTTTTTCTTACCAGGTACCAAGTGCAGTCTCATATGTTCACTGTTGACTCCCTGTTCGATGTGGTTGATAAACTTGCAATATGCCACAATCTCTTTCTCTTCGTTACATTCTTTTTCCGTGTAATTGTACATGTAGCAAAACAAATTGTCTTTTTTCTTTTTCTCTGTATGGATGGTTGAAGACAGGTTAACACAGATTTGGGGTCAGTCAACTAAAACCAGCAGAAAGCATCAGCCAAACTTTCGTTTCTGTGGGTACTAGAAACAAAAACAACTTTCCTTTGTGAAAAAGCTCCCTCTCTGTATGCTGCTCTCTGTGTCTTACTCTCCCCGTAATAAATCTGGCAGCTGCTGCATGATCAATACCTTCTCATTTACTGGTGTATAAGCAAATCCTCCCCAAACCCTCCTAACTGTACAGGAACTGAAATTTGCCTTGAAAATAATTTTTGAGAATACTCTTCCTGCCTTTACCACAGGTGTTTCATTTAGGCTGGGATACTGTTTTGCTGGTTTTATATGGTTCTTTTGAACTCAGGATCTGTGCCCCACTCCCACTGCTTTTCAGAATGCCTGTGCCTGAGCGTGGGTCTCCAGCTGCAGTCTCTTCCAACAACATCCTTGCCTTTTTCTTAGCTACTGAAGGACTCCTCAGTCTCCACCTTCTTTACTTCTCAGCCTGTTGTTTTGGCACTCCTGCATGTTTCCTGAGTTATTTTTGGTAGATCATATTTGCTTTTTTTTCCAAATTTACTGTTTTGTTACTCACTTGAAAATTTCTACTATATAAAAAACAACCCACTTGAAAACTTACAGTATATGAAAATGTATCAGGGAAGTTGCAGAATTGCCCTAAATTTGAAGACACAGAAGCTTAGGCTTTTGTGCTGTTACAGACATGCCCTCTGTATCCTTGAAGAAAATTGAATAGTTTTTTGAATTGCATTCTTAATGGGTTATTCAAAATTTTTCATGACAGTAGATTTTCTCATTTTCTCAGTACTCATTTTAAAAACTGGCAGAATGGAAGATTAAAGCAAATAAAAGGAGTTCAGCAATTTCCAGTCTGAAGAAGAGTCAGGATGCCCACTTCTCTCTGCCTGGCAAGTCAAACCAAACAATGACTTTACCTATTACGTATTTATCACTACAGCAGTGACTTCAGTATTAATCCTAGCCATGTTCCCCAGGCATGCTAACCATCCTAAAAAAATCCATTTTCCTTTTTTTGCACCCTCAGAAGTACTTCTGGGTGGTCATGAAAGCAGTAAGTATGACTTGTTTACACAGATCTAACTGAAAGCAAGAAACCCAGAGACTGGGTTGTGACAGAGTGAAACTAATGATTCTGCAAGTTTATTGTGGCTTACCAACTTGAAATTCATTTTGTTGAACCACAAATGTAACCCTGTAGTCTCTCACGGTCTTTGCACTTATGCAGCACTCGAGGGCATGTGGCACTTCACACTGTATCGATGTTGCAATGGGGTCTATCAGGATGTTCTGCTTCAGGGGCAAGGAAATCACCTCGATGGTCACATTGGCAGAACTCTCCAGGTTTTTCTGGGAGAATGTGCAGATGTAGGTGCCTAAAAGAAGTGATACAAAACCATGTCTCAGTCGACAGACGTGCTCCTCAGCTTTTGCATAGTCATGAATGCTGAACAAGTACAGTGCTGTTGGTGACATCAAGCCTTGCTGTCCTCCAACACTTACAGTTTTAACTGCGGCGGGGGGGGGTTATTTTCTGTGGCCCGGCTGCACAGTGG
>VXAZ01005256.1:550957-651000 GCA_013399875.1 Gymnorhina tibicen | reverse complement strand
GGGGGGGGTTTATTTACTGTGGCCAGGCTGCACAGTGATTTGTGGGGCTAGGGATGCTGTAAATGATCTGGTACAGAGATTCCATTGCCTTTGTAGCCAATAAGGCCATACTCACTCACCTCTCCAGTTCTGCGTGGCGGACTTCACTGTGAGCACAGACATGGCTGGGAATTTGCTTTTTTGGATGCACATATCACAGTCTACTGTTTTTGTGTTATTTCCAGACTGGATTTTCCAAATGATGCTATCATAATTGCTCACATCACTTTCACACGTTACATTGAACGCATATCCCTCGGAAACTGTGGAGTTTGTGCTTGAAGATATTGTTACGTGGGCTGAGACAACACAGGACAAAAGTCTCATTAGTGAGAATCACTTTTAATCATTTTCTTGCAAATTCTGTGTGCCACAGAGGCCATCTATGCATTAAAGAGCTGGTGGTCTGCCACAAGTCCCTGCCCCTCACCTTTCCGCAGGTACGTGACTCCGATGCTTCGAGTGCGCCTGGCTCCGTGTCCGGTCTCCAGCTCACACGTGTATGTGGTCACTGCTCCCGACTTCTCAGGTGGGCACAAGGACTCATTGATGTTGAGCCGGTATTCAGTGCAGTTTCCACTCAAGATGGATACTCCTAGAGAGAAATAAGCATTCTTTGAAGGGCTATGGATGTCCAAAAATTCTTCTGGAAAGCACAAGCAATTACTCCAGCTATGGAAACCCTTGTGTGTTTGTATGTAACTGACAGCATGGCACTTTTAACTCGTCATTGCTGAAGTTCATTCACATCTTTTACTCTGGCAACACTCACAGAGTGGCAACACTCAGCACTGTGCTGAGATTCCTCCTGCCAAAACCGGTCAGAAAGCAACAACATTGCTTGGAAAGCTCAGGGTTAACCAAAATGAAGAGTATTCTGGTTAAGCCTAACCTCATTATCTGTGATATTAAGGGTGAGTAAAGGTAAGCAAAACAAGAGTAAACACTGCAGATTTTAATATCATCTAATTTTGAAATAAAATTTTGGAGGTACTTAACAGGCATTCAACTTTAAATCTAAAGAGTGCTGGTTTAGCTGTGAGCACTAAAGCTGTCCCACGCTGCAGCAGACAGTGCAGCTGATATGAGAGCAGAGCAGAGTTTCTGAGGGAAAGCCTAGCCACTGGGAATCAGGGGTAAAACAGCCCATTGCAGTAGGCCAGGATCCCCTCACCCTTCAAGCACTGCTGCACTCTGGTAACTGTTCTCTGTGGAAGTGACTGCATGTATGAGCTTTGAAGATTTTATCTCATTTTGCTATCCTGCTTTCTGCTAAATTTAATTTACAGCAAATAGTTAAAGTAAACAGTTACTTCATATCCATAAAGCATTAAGAGGGCAATAGACCGTTTAGGGTGATTGTTCATAGACGTTTATGAGCATTTCTGGTGATGTTACTTTGTAGCTCTTTGTAGCACGTTTACTTGGTTCTTTATTATCATTTTATTGGAAGCCCTATGGGATGCCTCTGACTCAACTGCACGGGATGTACCACAGCTACAGGTGAAGAGGGAAACAGTGCTCATATTTAGCTGTACTGCAGCTGTTTCACAGCGCAGCACTTGCACCTCTTGACTGCCAGATCTCACTATGTGGTACATGAAAGATCTTTGTATCCTAAGGGTGCTTCTGCAGATAGCAGTGGAGACTGATGCACTCAAAAATAGACCATGCAGAAATAAGCTCTCAAAATTAGACCACGCAGAAATAAGCTTCTTGGAAGAAGCTGGTGTGCTGGTCCAGGCAGCTACTTCCATCCAGGATGGCACAGTTTAAGGTGTCAGTGTATGCAGATGCCTGAAACCCCACTGGCACCTGCACAACACATACAGAGTCTGTCCTTCCCCCTGCCACTCACGCCTTTGGAGCATACCCTGTATTCATCCTAGGACTTTGGGGTGGCCACTTAGGAGGAGACCTTTGAGCAATGAACAAACCTAGCAGGTGAAAGACAACCTTTTATTAATCTTACCTGTAATGTTGATTGTTCCATTTACTTTCCAGGAAACCTTAAGCGATTTCAAGTGTCTGTCAATGCAACAGGACAGCAGAAGACCATTCGTTTGCACTTCAGGACTGTTACATGTGACATCAATGTCCTCGAAGTTTGGAGTGACATGCAGCGGAAGGACAGATATTGTTTCTATGGCGGTGTGTATCTCTGTGTGAGACGGACTGCTCATTATGAACATGCACCTATAGGAACCTGTAAAGCATAAACAGCAGTTTTTGCTGAGTTTGCCTCTATATTTGGAGTTAGGAGCTACTTCCATATCTAGTTTTCACAAGTCCCTGCTCTGCAGTGGTTCTGCTACTTGCTGATCAATATGTACCCTCAGATCACCTGCAGAATGCTTTCTGCAGACTCCTGGTCCCAAATGGATCCAGATTAGGATTCAGTGTTGATGGGTACTTGAGATCAGCATTCTCAGACTGAAATACTTCAAATCTGACTGAGTAGGTGCTTTTGGCATCTGTGTATCGCCCACAGTCCTTCTGGCAGCAGTATGTCATGGTTAAAAGGTTCCTACACAGAATGGGTGACAGAGAGGTGCCCAGGGTGGACTCCACCAGAACTGGCCTTGGAGTGTAGGCTCTTAAGCTGCTCAGAAGGTATTGCCAAAGAGAGCAGGGTATTTATCACAGAATCACAGAATATGCTGAGTTGGAAGGGACCTATCAGGATCATTGAGTCCAACTCTTGACACTGCACAGGACACCCCAAGAGGCACACCATGTGCCTGGGAGCATCGTCCAAATGCTTCTTGAACTCTCTCAGGCTGGTGCTCTGACCACTGCCCTGGGGAGCCTGTTCCGTGCTCAACCACCCTCTGAGTGAAAAACTTTTTCCTGATATCCAAACTAAACCTCCCCTGACTCAGCTTCATGCCACCTCCTTGAGTCTTGTCCCTGGTCACCAGAGAAAACAGATCTGTATTTGCCCCTCTGCTTCCCCTCATGAGGAAGTTGAAGACCACCATGAGGTCTCCCCTCAGTCTCCTTGAGGCTGAACAGACAAGTGACCTCAGCTGCTTCTCATACAGCTTCCCCTCTAGACCCTTTGTGATCCTTGTGTCCTCCTTTGGACACTCTCCAATAGCTTGATGCCTTTTTTGTATTTTGGTGCCCAAAACTGCCCCCAGGACTTGAGGTGAGGCTGCCCCAGTGCAGAGCAGAGTGGGACAATCCCCTTCCTTGCCCGTCTGGCAATGCTGTGCCTGATGCCCCCTCAGGACAGGGATGTCCCTCCTGGCTGCCAGGGCACTGCTGACTCACATTCACCTTGCATCAACCAGGACCCCCAGGTCCTTTTCTCTTTATCAGCCACTCTCTCAGGCATGACTCCTCTGGATGCAGCCAGGCTTGGTTTTGAGATTGGCAATCAGAGCTCCAAACTTCCTACATATTTTAAGTATGTGGGTTTCCCTTCCCCACTGAGATAGCTAAGTGAGCAGGCCACTTACATAAAAGTGGACACACCAAGGTTCAGGGCGTCTTCAGTCCAAAGAATTTTGGACCCATGATTCCTACCTTGCATATGTGTGCCCAAATACCTGGTCACAGGCTACTCTTTTTGAAGTTGAATGTAGAATTCATGAGCCAAAGAGAAGAACTGAGTGGGAGCTTGAGTCCAAGCTCTGATAACACATAATAATTCCCCTGATAGCTCCCCCCAGAAAAATGCTGCCAGTTTACCTGTTTCTGATTTTCAAAAATCCCTAAACATGCAAAACTGTAACTCTGAGCTCTGATTAGTTAGGTCATGTGTGTGAAGGGGGCAAGGGCATTAAGGACAAATTCAGCCACAGCCTCCAGTTACCACACCAAAAGGGTGGGAAGGCCTCACAACCATGCAGTCACCAGCATCTCCTGGAAATTTCAGATTTCCATATCTCTGATATGGCAGTGAAGCCTGGCACTTAGAACACCCAGTCACGTACAATCACTTCAGTGAGTTCACATCTTACTGGCAATGTCAGTCAGTATGTAGCTCATTAATGAAAACAACAGGAAAATTATGAGGGGCAGCATAATTTTCACATTTCCTCTAGGAAAATGCAGCCACTGCATTCATCTTTGCATTTTATAGAACTAACAACTCTAGAGATTTACATCTGCTGCTTTAACAATGGAAAATCATACCAGAATCCTTCGTCGTAACGTTGGTAATTTTAAGAATTGATCTTCTGGTTGCTAAAACGGTCTCTATTGAGTGCCGGGAGCTGGCTGAGATGGTCTGGTCAGAGTGATACCAGGTCGCATTGGCAAATGTTGAATTTATCTCACAGATCAGTCTTACTGTGTCCCCTTCAAAAATGTTCAAGGGTTGCACGGTGAACTTTGTCTGACCTGGGAAGACAGAGAGCAACATTCTGCATTACTGTCACTTCAGCTCACATCTTTATGGTGTCTTTCATCTTATGGGGGTCCCAGGTGCTTCACAACTAACATGCACCCAGCATCAGCTGCAGGGCACCACCTCTGATACAGGCCATGGGATTTGCCCTCAACATATTCTTTTAGTATCTTTCTCAGCTAGAGATTCTAGAAGGTTTTATGCAGAGAGCTAGAAGTATTATTATCACCACAACTACTTTCTAATTGGATAAACTGGGAGGAGAAGCAACCAGGTTGAAGTAATCCTCTGAGACAGTCCAGCACTCAGTGCAGAGAGCACAGCACCTCCAGGGCACTTGGTCAGGCAACTGAATTGTAACACGCTGTCCAGCAGCAGTGTGGAAAATGTGCCAAGGAAGCCAAGGGGAATGTGTTGTCATGTAAACTGCAAGAGTTTTATGTTTTGCTTTAAAGAGTAGGAAGTGCTGGCAGCCTGACATTCTTAGAGCTGTCTCTGGAGAGGAATTAAGGGTGTTCAATTTCTCTTCTCTGGACAGACCACATCAGGGATCATTTAGAATCATTTAGGCTGGAAAAGACCCCTGAGATCCTCAAGTCCAACCAATAACTGATCAGTGGAGTAGCTGGAAGGCTTTGGTTTTTCATGGGAGGTACTGCATGCATAGTCCTCTCATGAAAGTGCTAAACTTTGGTGATACAGGATAAAATGAAACAGCTAAGAAATAAATGTTTCTTGAAAGTCCAGTACAAAATCATCAACAATATAGGGCAGCTACATGATTCAGGCTAAAAATACTAAAGTAAAGATTGAAGGAAAGTACTGAGAGCTTTAAACTTACTAGTTATTACTCTTGTGAAGGTAGATGGGTTTAGCTGGTACGATGAATCCAGAAAGTGTGGTACAGCTCTGTTGGAATCTCCAACCTGAGAGAAGCTTGCTGCTCCTGTTGTTACTTCATAGTTCACAAAAACACTTCCAGGGCTAAACAGATACAAGAATTAGAGAAGCACCAGAATGAAATATCCTTGTATATGAGTGGTTTTCTATGGGTCAAGTGGTGACCCATCTTGCATGGCTGGGAAGGCCTCACAGGACTCCCCTGCCGAGGCTCCTCTTGGTATTTAAGGCTTGCTCTGGTATACAAGAAAGTTGTGCTACAGCTCTTCCCTAATAACAAACACCTTTATGTAACATCTTCCTCCTCTGATGTTTATTTCTAGTAAACTTTCCTTAGAAAACCTAAAATACAGCTAGATTTAAGTATGTATAGACAGCAGCAATGTCTCTTTTATCCAAGGCTGTATCCAGAGTCAATGTACTAATTCATCTTCCTCATGGCCTAGGAAATGATGGTAGGTTTATTTGCACCCTTTTCTCCTTCGGGTGGAACTCAGGCCTTTCCATAAAAGGCTTTGATCCAGATGGAGAATGATTATGATTCTTGGACTTTTGCACAGTGATAAATTCTACCCACAATCCCATTTCCATGTTCACAGCTGGGCTTTGCAATGCAGGGATTATGGTGTTATTCAGTGTGTGTATACTGGGAGTGGGTTCTAGCCAGAGTGAATGTAGCCTTTGCTGACTCGTGTCTCCTTGAGACTGGACAAAAAGATTTGTGTCTTCCAGGAAAAAATGAAATTATTTACTGACCTGAAACCCATAACTGTTGCCGATACAAAGCCTGGTAAACATCTGTAGCTGGCATTGAACTGTAAACAAAGACAGGAGACGTGGTGTAAGTCCTCTGTGTATTACTGCAGTGTGCTTAAAATAGGAAACTCTCCATTGCTGACGTGAGTAAGGACATGTAGCATATCTGATACAACAGGCCTGGTGCTCTCCTGGTGTCATGGAATAAATTTCTGTTCATGGTTTCATTCCATGTGTACCCACATGGATTTAAGCTACAACCAATAACAAGATTTTTTTTCATGCTTTAGATACAGAAGATCCCTAAATACTTCCCAGTGTATTAAAAAGAATGCGAATATTGTCGTTGCCTTCAATGGAGTCAGCTTTGGCCCACTTTGTAGCTCCCACTGCTGCACACTTCCCAGCTCCTCACAGAGACACTGACAGGCCACCCTCTATCCCAGGCACTTGGGGTAAACACCGTATTTCTTAGGGGGCTCTCCACCTTCAGAGATGAAAAACTAAAGTCATTACCGCTTTTTCAAGGTCCCCTTTGTATTTTTGGTATAACACAGAAGAAGAATCCTTGAGATCATCCTGGAAGTCCGTGTCAAGTCTGACTGACATATTCATTACAATGGGCTCTCCCATACCGCATGAGTCTGTAAGGAAAGGCATAAAAATAAATGGAAAATAATCAAAAACAATGCTTATGAGGTGAAAATCTGCTGAAAATCTGATGAGATGAAATTTTCTTTGCTCAGCAAAAGCTGAAAGTCCCAAAGAGGCATGGGAGTGACTTTAGGAGCTGGGGCTCCAAATGCAACTAAATATCTGCAAGTGCTTGGATCAAGGTGGGCCCATATCACAAGGAGAAGAGCTTTAGCCCATCTCTGCAGACTTTCCACATTCGCAGGTGATGTGGTACCCGGCCCAGTCCTGCTGTGCTCTTTCATCACAACTTTTATCACTATTCTGACCTCTAACCAGTATATGAGTTGCACAGCAATGAAGTGTTGCCCTGTGTCTCCTCACCTTCAGTCTGGGGCTCACAGTAGGGTCCGTAGAAAGGCATTTTCTGTGTGTAGCCACAGGGCAGGGCCGATTCCAGGCTCAGAGAAGGGCAGGGCATCACATCACTGCACACCGTGCTCGGCCAGGCATATCCATTTTCACAGAAACAGCAGCTGCTATTCTCACCACTGGGCAGGCAGACTGGAGTCAGGGAGAGAAATACCATGAGAATGGTATGGGGCATAGCTATTGCAAGATAAATATTTACCTTTCTATGTCTTCATGACAGGGATCTCAAAATGTTGCCCTTCTTGTGAGTTCACTTGAATGATGCCGAAATGATGATCTGACACCTTGCAAATTTTACTCTACTAATTGTAAGAGACTAACCAGAAATGGGAACCAGACTGGTACAAGGATAAGTCCGATGAATTACTTTAAAATAACTGAATGGAGATGTGAAGTCTGATCCCAAAAATTTACCTAGCATACCGGCCAGGGTCCCATAATACTTTCAGACTGGATATTTTTATGTCACCTGAACTGAAAGCAAGTGTATAGGCTTTTAAAGATTGTAAGAGCAAGATCATTCAGAGTCCCAGGGGCTAATGAGGTGTTGTGTTGTTCTGAGTCCTGACAGATGCTGTGTGAAGGAAGGTAACATCATCACAAAGTGCTTTAAAGCACTAAAAAAAAAAAACCAACCAACCAAAAAAAAAAAACCCCACCAAACCAATAAAACATATCACTGTAACTGTTTCTTCTCTAAATGTGTTATTGGCAAAGTAAGATATTAACAAACTGATTTTCACACATTACACGTGAGCCTGAAGGCCCATGAAAATCCATTTGCATGTTGTTTTGGGAACTGTTGAACACTTCCTTTCACTGCTTTATGGGCCAGTGATAAGAAGGTATCAGATCTCCTCTGCTGTTGTAAATGCCTGGTGTGTTTGTATATCCTCCACTGTATTACTCAGATATGATGTTGCACAACCACAACTCGTGTAATAAAACCTGTCTGATATCTTGCCCTGTATGAATAGGTTAAGTGAGTTCTCTCTCATGCAGCCTGTCTCTGTCAGGGTCAGAGTACAGCCTCTTATAGCCACTTATGTTCCAGACACAGGAGGAGGGAAGTAAACAGTCTGATAACTGCTGTCACAGCTTCCTGAAACTTGAAAGTAACTCAGACTGCTTGTTAGCCAAACTGGAGCAAAATCCTTTGGCTCAGCCTTCCTCCGGCTTTGTCTCTTTCTTAAGAAAAGAAAAGCATTCAGAGCTATTCCTAATGCCAACATTATATACAGAGAAGCGGTGAGAGACAGATAACAAATATGCTGTTGTGTGCTACAGCTTCAGCCTTGCTGGGTCTTTCAGCAGGCAGCAGAGATGGTTCAGTTTTGCTGATTCAAAAGCATGATGGGTGATAAAAGTGGGAGACATCAAATATTGACAAAACCCCACATTATCCGGAACATACAAATCAATAACCAACCCACCTGTTGTAATGCTGATGTTTGAAACTGTCATTTGTGCATTTGAAATATTAATTGGAACTGTAAGACTGATGTTTTTGAAGTAGTCTTTGATTGGCTCCAGATAAGATGAATTCTTCAGGCTGACTTCAATGTCAACAGTGTACTCCGGAAGGGGGAGGTCAAGAATAAGCACTGAAAGAGAAATAGAATGAGATTGCAAGGCTGTCTTTCAGGGTAAAGCACAAATTGATGGCCTCCAGTTTAGCATTTGGGGTCTTTGTTTCTATTTAATGGTAGCTTAGTGTGACATTCTGCTTAGGGAATCTTCTTGCTTTCCACTCAGCAGACATTCTGCCTCTGTTCTATCTGCTGCTTCTCTGACAAAAGCCAGATTTCTTTGGTGTCAGAGCATAAGAAGCTGATACAAATGGCATAATATGTTCATAGAATAGCTGTCTCATCCCTTCTCTCCTTAGAGTCAGTAAGTAGATGGGTTGCCAACCACAGACTGAGCCATACATCATAATAAAGAGATTATCTTCTCTTTATCTCATCCCATGAGTTTTCTCACTTTATCCTTCTGATTCTGTTCCCCATCGCACTGAGGGAGGGTGAGTGAGTGGCACTGTGGTGCTTAGCTGGGGTTAAACCACAACCACACCTTGACCGTGATATTCCCAGTTCAGTACATCAAGAGATGCTGTCCCTAACAGTGCTTTCACCCTTGGCTTACTAGAAGCCTGCTCTGTTACCATACATTTGTGTACGTACTGTTTCGCTTCTGCCTTTGCATCTCTGGGTGGAAGCTTTCCTGTCCTAGTATGCTGTCAATCTGTGGGGAAAAAAAAAAGAAAGAGGGTGAAGCTCTGTGAGATCAGCAAGGTGAAACTTTAGCTGCTGTTGTTGGCAGAAGAAATTAGTGAAGAAAGTACTGACATAGGTAATTTTTTCCCACTAATCTTGGCCTCACCTCTCCAACCTCCCACCTCATCTTCCTCTTTAAACAGAAAATTTCTATCTTCCAAGCAGGGAAGAGTTAAGCACCAGCTGAGGGATATACTGAGTTTGCAGATGCCTCTTTGCATATCTCTGCAAGCCAACTGTCCCAGCTTAGGAGGATTTTTGTGTCTGAGCCTCAAGGCCTCTACTGGGCTGACACAGTGCACTTAGTCCTGGGCCAGCCTTGTGAACTGCTTGGGAAATCTGGCCACTCAGCCTTTGAATCCAGAAACTGGACTCTGATCACCTTTTGCTTTCTTCTTTGCTCTGAGCTCCCACCTCTGAGGCAGCTGAGCCAGCCAGAGCAGGAGAAGAAAGGGGATTGAAAAGCCTTGGCTCCAGCACAGTTGCCAGGTCAGCTATTTTGGGGCCATTAGTAACACAGTTGACCAGGGAAAGGGTGGCACCACTTCACTATGACTGGGTTTACACAGGCTGCAGCCAAGTGAGATTCAGACCATCTTATCTTTTTTTAATTGTGACCTAAAAATACATTGGCACCACTGTTAGCAAGAAAGGCTAAAGAACAAGCAAAGACGCAGGCAGGAAATCTGCAGCTTTGCCAGTTTCTTGGTTCCTACTGAAACCTTTATTTACAGAAAGGGTGAATAGCTTGGCAACTCTTAAGTCATCTCTTTACATAAAGGAACCATCTGGTGTGTGATTAGAGCTGGGTTTCGTATCGCAGCTGTGCTGGGGTGAGGATCCCAAGGCGTGCTGGCACTTTTTGCTGCTGGGATGTTACCTTCGTGTTAGAGGTTGGCTGCAAGAGTTACAGAAAGTGCACTGTGACCCATGTCTTCCTCCAGGTTTGGACTCAGTGGTTTCCTCTTTGAATTATTCTCCCAAACAACTGCAGGGTATTGCTAGGTTGCTAAATGCTTCACATATTTCACACCATTAAGTAATGACTCATCCGCAGGCTGTGCCATGGATCAACGGTGCTAAAAGAAGAGGTGTTGCTTTTTTCATGAAAACTCCTTAGTGCTGAGATGGAGACAGCTTGGAAAAAAAACCCAAACAAGGTATTTGGCCACTGTTAGACACCTGCTGAAGTGCAGGTGAGGCTGCTGCAACCAGACATATTTTGGTTTGCCAAGACAGGGGATAATGGTAGAAAGAGCTTAAGGAGTTCCCACCTTCCTTTTCACATTTCCTTTCCTTTTTTTCAGCTTTCTCAAAGAAGGAGGTTCTCCATTTTCTCACAATGGAGAAGACAAAAGAAGTATTTTCTGGTCTAATAATAATTGTGATGACCAAGAGTGGTAGATTTGTAGACTAGTTTTCTCTACCAGATTATATTTACTTCCATTTGGTCAGACTCTTGGTTTCTCTGTTCCTCTTTTGTCTTTTTTGTTAGGGACTATTTGTGCAGAAATAACAAACCCATGTGCAGGATGAAGCACAAGATGGCTTTCCATAATTCACACTATTGGTGAAACAAAAGGGATCTGTGATGATTATTGAAAAAGTGGAAACCGAAGTAAAATCTCAGTTCATGGGCAACATCTAAACACAAATCACTCAGGAGTGGTGTTCTGGTCATGTGCACTTATCCTACTGTTGAGACAGTCCTGTCACCTACCTGCAAACACATCACTTCTAGATATATTTGGTTCTTCTCGCATAGGATGGGTGAATTCCATCCAGGAGCAGTGCCCACATAACTGTTACGTAGACTTAGCTCCAGGGACAGCAACTGAAATCCCTTGCAGACCAACATAGTGAGAAACCAGATGTGTTTTGTTCAGTGCCTTTTGGAGAGGCTTTAAGACTGGGAAACAAAAAGAGCCCAGTTCCTGGATTTCTCCATTTCTTTTACACACTCGGGGTTCAGATTCCCCCTGGTCTTATTCTGACTTCTTCCAAAGTTTTGTGGATGTAAAGGAGAGCATCAGGGTGCTACAAGCAGAGACTCAATGAAAACCAGTGGGGCTGGGGAAGGATACTCACTACATATGGGAATGGATAGAAACTTGAGCCCTGTGGTGTCTGGCAGCAGGCTGAGACCAACAGCAACAGGCAGTGGAGACATGTAGTGGTTGAGGACGGCATTTTGCCCCGTGACTTTGCTGTGCAGCCTGAAAAGACAATGAAGCAAAAGGATCAGGGAATTTTCATCTGACTCACACAGTAGGAAATACCAGCCCACTCCACAAAAACAGTGTGTTCTGCCTCCTTCAGCAACTCTGCCTGTTCAGTCCACGCAAGACGGGCCTTGGAACGAGGCCTGTGACTACTCCTCTGCACTGCCATCAGACTGTTTCCCCCATCTCTCGTTTTACTCATGTCAGCTGTACCTACTCAAAACAGGAGAAGGAAATTGCTTGGAGAAAGCAGAGTCCTAAGCAGATTCCTAGCAGGGACAGAGGAAGTGCTGGAAATCCGCCATGAGAAAAGTTGACTTTGGATCTTCAAATATCGCTCTCAGTGGTACTTGGGAAATGCACAGCCAGGAGATGAGGGAACAGTTAGGATTGTCACTGCAAGTGAGGGCCTGTCCTGTTGCAGCAGGGAGAGCTCTGCATCTGGCTGTATCCCGCTCTGGAGAGGGTTGTAGCATCACCATGGGCTCAGCTAAAGATTTCTGTGTGTTTTTCACCCCTTGGGTAGCAATGGACATAATGAAGAGTGGTATTTCCTGGAAATAATCCGTATTATCTTCAGGTTTTAGACCACTGCTGCATTAATTGCACTGAAGTTACCAAATAAGTAAACTAGAATCTAAGAACAATGACACACAAGAATATAATGTGGTGTCTGAAATCACACACACACACGGGGATACCCACCCACCCACCCCAATAACATTTTATACCTCATTAATACCTGAGCTAATTTAGTCATGCAGTAGATTGGATGATGAAACATAAAGGGAGAGGTAAAACATTCATGAGCCCTTATAACACATTTATGCAACCAAATGGAATAGAGAAAGGGAGGTGAAGAATACATAAAAGATATATATTTTGCTATGAATATGCACTTTCTGGTTATTCTTAAAAAATCTCTTTCCTAGCTCCAGAATTAACAATTAGTAGAGAGCTACAGAAAAAGGCAGAACCCAAGCAGATTGTGAAAATAATTTTCAGCACTGAGGAAAGACTCTAAGCATAGTACTGAACAGCGCCTGAGTGGATAACATCGGCCTGATTAAAATCATGAACTCTTGTAAAATTAATCTTTCTGCACTAAAAAGGCTGTTCATCCAAACTCAAGTTTTGCAAGGCAGGGAGTCACTAGGGGAAAACAGAAAAATCAACACCTGCTGAGATCAGTGTCTGCCTATTGCAACCATCATTTATCAGAGCTGGTGCTCCCAGGCAGGCAGGGGCTTTGCTGGCACTTTCCTGCTCAGAGGAGCCCATGACAGAAAATGACAATATGAACATGATCCGTGGTCTCACCTCGTGAATTGGAAGAGGATGGCAATGTGTTTATAGCCAAATACGTACTCGATGTCACCAAGGTGGGTGCCCAGAGGGATTTGTGACTTTTCTCACCAAATGTGGTTCTTACAGAGATCCATCTGGAATGGGACTTCACCTGGATACTGACCTGGTTAAAAGATAGGAGGCAAAAGTAGGAATAAATTATTTTCTTTTCCAGTACAGAGATGCCATCCCCAGAGCTCTGCGGGAACGAGGTGTAAGCCTGTACCTTACCCTCTGTTCTCAAGTGATGTGGAAAAGGCAGTGACCAGTGATGCAACACCATGGAAAAGTTCACATGATTGAGACTAACAAAAGCAAAGTCTGTCTGTGAAGATCTGCATTGGGGTCATAGGAGACTGAGTGACTTGATCTTGAAATTCAGCACTGATTAAGTATAAGGTATAAAGAAATGATCATGACATTATGTATTCTGTGATGGACTCTGAACTATTACCACTCAGAAATGGGGTCTGAAGAAAATGTCAACTGAATTCTGAGATGCAATTGAAGAAGGAAAATTAATTTTAAGATACTTTAGAATAGCTATGGAGGGAAAAAACCAAAACCAAAACAAAAAAACCCACTCCAACCCAACATAAACAAAACAGAACCAAAACAAAAGTAAAACAAAATAAAATAAACAAAGAAAGAAAAAAGAGAGAGAAAACTCTTTTATCTAGACATCTCAGCTAACATGGTATAGCTGCTCTTATACTCCTATACAGGAATAACCAGAAGGACATCACAGTGATTCAGAGTATCTTCCCACCCCACTCCAAAATCTATTAAAATAAAAGAGTGCTACAGGCTGTTTATCCAGTCAATGAATGGCTAACAGAACTGGGGGGGAAAAAATGTGGGGAATTTTTTTCAGTTTCCTGGGCATGTCTGTCACTATATCCAGAATTCTACAAAAGAGACTATTTTGCTATTTTGAAGACATCACCCACTTGTAACAAACTCAAGACTTCCTTGGATCTGGCTGATCCCAAGATCACGACTGATCAAAGTGGATCAAGAGGGAAATATTATAAGCTGTGACACAAGTCCCTGGGATAGTGACAAGACAATAATTGAAGCACTAACAAAACAAGGGTTTCTGGCAGCTTTTTATATTCAGCATATTCTCACAGCATATGGTAAAAAAAACTTAATCTACACAAAGAGTTTGTATTACATTGGCAACAGGTTGATGAAACAGATAATACAAAGGCAAAAAGGTCATTAAACAAAATTTATGATGAGGGTAAACAACATCTGGCACAGTTTTGCATTTATCTTTTGCCCTGCTCTCAAACCTGCCTTCATATTCAAATGTTGTGGGTCAGCCTCTATTTTCAAACACATCTTTTGTGTGACTTTATGTAACTGACAGCAAACACCCTGTTAATTGCACATGTAAGACACCATATAGAGCACAACTCATGTCAGTGAGAGCTGGGCTGCTACTCAGGCTTTGGGAGCTATTTAAAGCTCCAAAACATCCCAAGCCAGTATCTAGAAAGCCAGAAAACCAACAAACAAATTGCAAATGGGGAAAAGTAGTAAATGTTCTTCTCAAGTAATGGGGATGTTCCCCTCGTTCAGTTAATTTCCCAATGAATAAAGCATTGCTGTGAACTTTTTAGCAAACAAATTCTCAAGTGTTTGTCTGCCTTCAGTGGGCAAAGCACATGTGTAGACACATTCCTCATTTCTCATACAAACTGTCTCCTGGGAAGCAATAAGTATCTTCAACTTATAAAGCCCTGGAGAGCTAAAGAAGTCTGGATTTGCTATCAAATGCTGGTTCCCCACAGCATTCAGGCTGGAAAATATTGCTCAAAGTTAATTCTACAATGCAGAGGATTCTTAGAGGTAAATAGTAAGGTCTCATTTTAACCCAGGACACAGGTGAGACACATGACCATTTAAAATTTTCTCTAAGTTTCTCTTTTTCATGAATGTTGCAAAATAATTACACCTTCTCTTGCAAATCCACCCAGCACAATAGTCATCATCACACATGTTTTAGAAAATAAAGACAACATCCAGAGATATGATTTACCTTCTCAGGTGGTTCAAAGAGATCTTCTAATTGGATTCATCTTAAACATCATCTGCTTTCTACCATAGCCCAGGCTGCTCTCTCAAAGAGAAATTAAACTACAGGAGCTTTTACAATTAGTTGAACAAGTTATTACTGCCCAGAAAAGAAGCCGTCTCTAGAGCCTGCACTCAAATTTCAAGTGTGAGACTGAGCAGATATACCACTGCAGAAAACCCACAAGGCATTTTAAGAGGAGATATTTCCTGATACCTTTCATCAGGTTGTACTCATTATTTCCCCCTGCACTGATCTGAGTTCTTCAGTGTCTTATCTGCAGATTAGTGGACTAACTTGTTCCGCTGCTGTTACTCACCTTCTTTGTTCTAACAAAAGAGGGTGTTAAGGACTGAAAGCAGCAAAATCATGTTTTGTAGCTATGGCAAATTATCTGTGGGCTTTGACTTAAACTATAAAGGAGGAAACCCCCAAAATTTTCCTACCTGAGCTGGCAGCACGCTCACTGTGGGCTGGGCCTGGAAGGCTCTTTGGAGACATGTTTATGCCCTTGGAGAAGCTGCACAGAGATGGAGACCTGTGGCTCTGATGGCTACTGGAATTCCCAGAAACCAGGGGAAATTCTGATGTGTTATGTATGTTTCTACCTTGAACAAAATCTGGAGCCAAGAACACACTGGACAAATAGGGGACATCTGTCCAGGTAACAGTGGAGCCCTTGTTCCTGCAGTGTTTGATAACAGTTGGTTTATCAATGGAATTTGTTTCCACAGCAGTGTGAGGCAGTGACTCACTGAGCTCTGTGGAAAACCATGGGATTAAGTTCGTGTTGTGGGGGATTATTTTTTAATCACTGATTAATTCAGGAGACGGGTCTGTTCCCTTTTCTGCAGACCTGGTTGCCTGCTGCTCCCTGCAATATGGTGAGTCAGACCTCAGCATTTTGCAGCAGTTTCAAGGTGATTAAATTGGCATGACTGATGCCCTCGTTGCCCTTACAGCATGTCTTTGTCTTCACTGTTGTGGTGGCATCGGTCTGATTTATTGCTTACCCAAGCTGGTTCAGGAATCTGAACAAGCAGAAGACCAAGGCTACATCTACAGCACTTAATGCCACCAGCTCTGTCTCTGCAGACTGGTTTTACTGATGGCTTTGTGCTGGTGCCTTCCAATCAGTTTAACTCCCTATCCCTGCAGAAAACTAAGCAATAAATAAGGTGTCCAGCTTGCTTTCATCTGAGTGAGTATATCAACTTAGAGAAGGTCCCAGTGAGTGCCAGGGCCAGAGCAAGAAGAGGAGCAGGTAAGTGGCCCCAAGCAGGGAAGGGAGAAGGAACAGGGGTTGGCAGACAGGGCAGGAGTGTAAGGACAAGGAGGACCTCTTCCTTTCTGCCCTGGCAAGCTGTTCAACACAAGTCCATGGTCTATCCCTACAGAAAAAGCTGATCATTTTCTCCCAGAGCTGCTCCTTCGGCTGACTGCTTGCTGGTTTGGATGAACAGTAGTGCCAGTGCAGAGGCTGAGCTGCAGAGAGGAGCTGAAGAGGAGGCAGAATTGGCTTAGGCTGAGTTACCTGTGGTGGAGCTACACTTTCCACATTGCCAGCCCTCGACTGGAAAACTGGTCTGTGTTAAACCCTCTTTCCCCAAACCCCCTAATTTTTTTGTGTGTTGTTTGTTTGTTTGTTTGTTTTGGGGGTTTAGAATTTGTTTTAGTGGGGTTTTTTTGTTGTTGTTGTGTTTTTCAAAAATTTTAGGAAAGAGCACCCTGGAGTGTGTCCTGGGGGGACTGTATGATACTGTATTCCCTATCGTCTGCCTTATGTAGACATGAATCCTGTGCCTTTCTGTGTCTTTAAGCTGGGTCCAAGAGAAAGGAAAAAAAAAAAGAGCCTAGCGGTTTTGTGCTTCAAGGACACATGCTCTCCCCTGCGTTTTTCGCTGCTACAGAGAGGAGGAAAGNGTTTTAGTGGGGTTTTTTTGTTGTTGTTGTGTTTTTCAAAAATTTTAGGAAAGAGCACCCTGGCGTGTGTCCTGGGGTGACTGTATGATACTGTATTCCCTATCGTCTGCCTTATGTAGACATGAATCCTGTGCCTTTCTGTGTCTTTAAGCTGGGTCCAAGAGAAAGGAAAAAAAAAAAGAGCCTAGCGGTTTTGTGCTTCAAGGACACATGCACTCCCCTGCGTTTTTCGCTGCTACAGAGAGGAGGAAAGCATCTTCTTTTTTTTTTTTCCCTCCCCTCAGCTCTTGGCTCTCTGCAGCAGGGAAGAGAGTGGCATTCTCTTGGGGGTTTTTTGCTAGCTTCTTGTTTGCTAGCTAAAGCAGGGAGCCCTGGGACTTTTGATTTCTTCTTCTTCTCTTCTGGACTGTTCAGCAACACCAGAACATACTGGGAGCGGAGGGGCCCACATCGAACCCCAGCTCCAGAGAGGAGAGAGCCACACCCACAGAAAGGACGCTGAAATCTACCCAGGTTCTCTCCACAGCAAGAAGTTTTATTTAGCATTATTCCTTCTTTTTCTGTGTCTGTGTGCACTCTGCTTGTTAAATAAATAACTTTTTTTCCTTTTTCACTTTCCTCTGAGGAATTTCTTTCCAAACCTGTGAGGGAGGGGTGGCTGAAACTTGCCTTCTTAGGAGGAGACATTCCTTCCAGAGTGTTTCCCTTAATTTGTCTCAAACCAGGACAAATAAGAAGTGGTGCCCAATGTGCGGCCCGGGGGAAAGTGAAAAAACCTGTACTAATTACATTTTGGTTTGGTTTTAATTACTTTGTATTGGGGTGAAGTAGTCACCATGTTGTTTGAGGTACTAATGTCTTTCTGGTCCCTAGGCCTGTTTGCCTACCCACAGATTGCTCCAATTTTGTCCCTAGTACGTAAATTTTACAGTGCAGGGGCACGAATCTGGATTTATATTTTGCTGTGCTCAGTGATGATGATTTATAGGAAGTTAACAGAGGTACTGGAAGTTGTTGAAAATGTGTATGGTCTGTTGTTTCTCCATCCTAATCCCAGTCCTAGTTTCAGCAGCCTGTTTTGGGGGTTTGTTAGTAATTGCACCCAGTTTGTTAGAGGAGGAGGAGGGGATGGGGTTTCCCAGCCTTTCATCTCCTTCCCCTTTAAATTTGATACATTACCTTTTGAGAATGTGACAGGTGTGAGAATGGGAAAGAATGTCAGCAAGGCTCTCTTAAAAGAGGGTTTCTGCTCAAGGCTTATCATCAAACTGCAGCCTAAAGGTATGAGAAATCTCGATTTACTTTGCAGGAGAATGTGAAAATTATACAATTCCAGAGCATTAGGTATGTAATCAACTTGGTATGTGAGCACAGGCGATGTCCTGATCATCCTGATGTTTTTTCCTGTACTCATTCATCCTGTACTGTCCTGTCACCAGAAACTGTGAACTTCCTGGATTCTAAACATTTAAAGTTTCAACCCCAGAACATTTTTTATTTAAACATTTGAGTCTGCAGTTAGCCTTCACAGGCTCAGGAAAGCAAGCAAGAGGTGTGTTAGAGGACACCTGCTCTGAACCAGAGTGCTCATCCAAAACAAGGCAGAGCTGGCAGAGCTACAAGGATCCTGTAATTCACTGGAAATGTGCGGTGAACACATTCCATCTGTCATGAAAGACAGAGCAGGATAAGGTTCCCACATAGCTGCACCCTGGGAGATACTGTTCAGAGTGAAAGCAAATGTGGAAACATCTTAGAAATGAAGCTGTTGTGGCTCTTTTGACTCACCATCCTCATTCCAGTCCTGGATGTTCACACTTCAGTCTCATGTCTAGAAATGAATCTCATAAATTTGTGCAATCAAACCCCACTGTCAATTGTATCCAAATGCAGAAAAAGATGCCAGAATCTCTCAGAAACTGGATGCAACACTGCAGGTTCTTGCACCATCTGCCATTCTTATTGATTCTGAATTTTGTGTGTTCAGACGCCCAAAGTTGTGTTTTTAACATGTGAGGACAGAATGAATCCCAAGCATATTTGAGCTAACAGGTAGATTACTTTAAGAAAAACATTTTTGAAGTGAATCTGACAATGCCTGGGTCTTCATTTATTATCTCTATCACATGACTTTAGACAGTTTTGCCCACCTCAGTTTGAAAAAAAAAACTCTGGAGGGAGTCCCAAGAAATTGCTACCGAAATTCACTCACTGTAATGATGTTGAAATACCATTATTAATTTTTTTAACAAATACTTTTAATTTAAGACCTGGGAGATAACAAGAGCTCACTGTGTGATGCTGTTGATGTTTTGGCTGGAGCGCTGTGTCCGGATGTTGCTGTATTGGAGAGCATCCAAAGGAGAGCTGTGAGAATGCTAAGACAAGAGCATTGTATAACCTCAATGACAAGAGAAATAATCTTGTGAACAGGCTGAAGGTTTTTCAGATTAGGTAGAACAAGACTCAATAACAGTTTGTCTCTTGAGAAAGGACTGTAATGGATGTTCACAGTGATAGCTGGCTGAAGAATGTTGTGAAGTCACACAATCTGAAGCAAAGATAAATATGCTGGTGATTATGGAAAATATGTAATTGTAACATTTAGAAGCACTAAATTAGTCTACCCAGGGTGGCTGCAAAGTTCCCTTCAGTAAAGGTTTTTAAGAACAGGCTAAATAAATAAATAAATGCATAAATAAATTGTTGACATGGAAGAGAGCCTTTGATTCTGCCTTCATGTGAGTTTGTGGCAATGGGGTGACAGGTAGATTGTTTGCTGGTCTCTTCCAATTACCTGTGTATCTCTACACGTCTTCAATTTGTGCAATTAATGAATTCAAAGAGATTCAGAGGAGATGTGCAACAGCAGGGATCTGTGTTCTCAGAGCTGTGTTTGGACTGCCCAGGGCAGTGATTGTCCTCCTGTGCTTGGCACTGGTGAGACATCAAAAATCTTGTGTTCAGTTTGAGGTCCTTCATGACAGGAAGGACACTGAGGTGCTGGAGCGTGTCCAGAGAAGGACAACAGAGATGGAGAAGGGTCTGGAGCACAAGTCTGATGAGGAGCAGCTGAGGGAGCTGGGGTGGCTCAGCCTGGAGAGAAGGAGGCTCAGGGGGAGCCTTCTCATCCTCTACAACTCCCTGACAGGAGGGTGGAACCAAGTGGAGGTCAGGCTTTTCTCCCAGGAACAAAAAACAGGACAAGAGGAAATCGCCTCAAATTGCTCCAGGGGACGTTTAGATTGGATATTTAGAAAAAAATCTTCAAGGAAGGGGTGGTCAAGCACTGGAAGAGGCTGCCCAGGGCAGTGCTGGAATCACCATCCCTGGAAGTATTTAAAAGATGTGTACATGTGGACTTGAGGGATGTGGTTTAGTGGTGGATTGGCAGTGTTGGGCTAATGGTTGGACTTGATGATCTTAGAATTCTTTTCCAGTCTGTGATTGTACCTTAGACAGTTTAGGAATTCCTTTCTGGACCTTTGCAGCACAATATTCTCACTGAAAGCACAGAGGAGGTAAACTGTATCTACAGCCTTATCAAGGGTTTCCCCAAAACACTTCCAGAGGAGGGCTCTGGTTCACACCTTTTTCGACATCAGCTCACATTTTCCATCTTTGTTCATGCAGTATTTATATTTCCTTTTGACCTATGATTATGACTTTAGATTCCTCTATTCCTCTGTCAGCCTTCCCGTGAATTGTTGATGACCTTTTTACATACCCAAATAATCTACATGGAAAATGAAAATAATTTAGCCCCAGCTATCTGAAGATCAGGCTCAAATCATACCATGACCACGCAGGACTTCCTGCAAGGAGAGAACAACTCTGTAGGACTCACGTTTGCAGGGCACAGTAGCTGAAACAGCAGATGACTGAGAGCACAGAAAACATTGCCCAGCTAAATGTCCAAATTACCACATTCTCCAGGCATTCCTAATGCTCTGAGAGCAGCCAAAAGAAGTTTCTGTGAGCATTTCTGCCAGCCAGCCCTGGAATGTTTTCCTAGCCCTCCCAGCACAGTTCACAGTTGGAGTTACTGCTTGTCTCTGGAGAACAGCAATCTGCCAGATCAGTGAGGGTATTCTCGCATGAATAAGCATCAACTGCCAGAGTTACTGGCTAAGCATTAACTCAGGGAAGGAGCAAGGTGAAAAACAGTCCGGCACATTTGGAAAGGCATGAACACCGTCCTGGTTGCTGGCCAGCTGTACAGCTGACCCCTCTGGGAAGGCACCACACCAAAGCTGGACCTCTGGCCAGCCTCTCCCCTGGGGCTGGGTGACAATACACCTTCACTTACAGCCACATCACTGTGTTAGGACAGGAAGGGCATCTTTGGCAGGGAGGTGATGCCCACAGGATTCTTGGGGATGGTCCTGTGCAGGGCCAGGAGCTGGACTCAATGATCCTTGTGGGTCTCTTCCAACTCAGCATATTCTGTGATTCTGTGATAGCTCATGGCTTCTATGGCCTTGCCAGTGTAGCATGATACAGACACTCAGGTTCTACCAGAGCCAGAAATAACATGCTCTTGGCATTCCGTATAATCCCTTGCAGCAGGGCTTGGAAGCTCACTTCTGGTTGCCAGGCTGCTTCTATAGATTCTCTCAGACCTGTGGCTCGTTACTTGGGTTCCTTTGCTCAGGTAACCTCAGTTCACCCAGAGGGACCTGGCCTATTCCACCTTGTCCTTCTGTCTGACTCACCAACTCTGTCTCTTACACAGACACATTTGGAAGCCTTTCTTATCCTGCCAGTCATGTCTTCTTTCTAGAATCTTTGTGACAACATTTCTCATTTGATGTTAAGACTTGAGAAAAAGAAGATTTCCTGGTTCTGGATGCATCTTAGGCACAGTGTCCAGCTCCTAAGCTCCCCAGTACAAGAGAGACACACTGGAGTGGGTCCAGCAAAGGGCCATGGAGATGATTAAGGAGCTGGAGCATCTGTTATACCAGGAGAGGCTGAGAGAGCTGCTTAGACTGGAAAAGGAAAGGCACAGAGGGATCTTGTTAATGTCTAAAAATAACTGATGAGGGGACCTAAAGATACACCCACCTTGGAGTGGCTTCTTTGGCAAGGGGTTATAAATGCAGAAGTGGAAACAAGCATTTCTGTTTTAGAAGATGCGGAGTTATCCTTCCCCATGCAGCCATCCCACATAAAAGTATTTTATTGCTATTGGCTGAAACCATTCTACATGCTATGTCTGGCAAAGTGGCCCCTCTTGTGCTGAAATGGAGATGAACACACCTTTGGCATCAGCAGCAAGAAGAAAACAAACAATCTTGCAGGTGCAACACGTCTTGAACCAGCAGCTCTTTGTGAGGTGGGTATTAGTCCGCAGCCTCAGCTCTTGGCCCTCTCCTCAGGCTGTAAAACACGTCCTGGGTCACTGAGGCCAAGAGCTCCCTGTGTAGTCAGGCAGCTATATTCTGCTTTAAAGCCTCATTGTAGAAGCCTTTAATTCTGTGCTTTTACTCCTTTGCTCGCACTGAGAGACCATTCTTCATCCTTTCTAATGGGCTCTGGTTGCTTAATGCCGTGAACAGATTTGCCCTTGGTTGGATCCAAGGATTCTCTAGCCCAGTTGGTTCTTATCCAGCAAGAGCTATGGCAGAGGCCCTTGGGAAGAGTTTTATAAAAATGAAGTAAGTTTGCAGCAGCACATCTTCAGAATGTTCTTTCCACTTCTGGCTATCAAAGCTACAGGGATTTCTGGAGGCAAAGGCAGGTCATTGGTGTTTAACAGCCCTAATGGCCTATTAAGCTGACACAAATTAAGTAAATTATAAGAAAACCTACGAGAGTGTCCAGAATCCATAATCTGCAGGAGCAAAGAGGTCTGAATTCCTTTGCTTGCTTGGAATCTGCCACTCATGAAGGTCAAGTTTGATCCTTAATTGTCAAACTAGATAGGACAAATTTTTTCCATGGCCTCGTACCATGTATGTCACTTTTACATTCCCCATCAGTTGTCAAGGCTGAAGAGTCCTATGCCATTTTAGCACAGCAATCCTCCTGCCTCTTTGGTACTTGTTCTACATCTTTCCAATTTGGCTGTATTTTTTTTTAAACTTAGTTAAGCCTGGGTGTGTGTTTCAGTAACCCCCATGCCAGCATTTTCCTGTGGCCTAAGCAACTCTACCTCCCTTTAGGTATTTTGGATGAAAGGCCTATGGTGCTGTCAGATCTGTGGAGGTCAAGGATGCCTGGAGAGAGGAACCAGGAGCTGCTACAGGTTAGAAGGTGTGAAAGGACAGATCTGCAGCTGGTACAGGACAGTTTGGCTCCATGGCTGCCCAGTACCCTGTAGCAGCTGAACCTTGGTTACCATTTGCAAACAGCTATGGAACATTTTTCCAGAGTCTTGAACTCTGGGGCTAAAGCCTTGTTTTCAGTGCCTGTCCAGTTTGTTATTCGTCAACCACAGCAGAAGAGCTTTCCTTTCTCTGCATAAAGCATGACCTTTGGGTAGTGCGTAATAAGTTGGATGATCAGACAATGTTTGTTTCAGACAGAAAACACACAATGACTTTAAGAAACACACACCCAGGCACAACAATATTTCATGGGAGAGTTGGCTGAAAGGGAAAGGGGGGACAGGGGAAGTTGCACTGACCTCAGATAACACATCTGAATGAGAACAAAAATAAAATAAACAGAAATTAATCAAGGACACAAAACTGAACTGCTTGGTGATAAGGATTCAAACAGGCAATAAACAGGCTGTGGCAAACCTTCTCTGTGATGTTTGTGGAACTGTGTTATTCCAGCTCTGTGGAGCTAGTATGGTGCAGGGGGCTGAGTTTGATGGGATGCTCAAGGATCTCTCGAACATGAGCAGAGGTTTTCTTTTCTGGGGGAATAGAGGGATAATTCTTATTTCTGTCAGTTTTGTGCATACAGATGTCATGGCACTCATAAGTGAAGGGATGAATGTTCCCCGTGCTGCATGGCACCTTAATATGCCAGGCTGAAAACAGTGATAGCTGAAACCAAAGTGAAATGGCATTCAAATCAGCACTTTATTGGAAAAAGAAATCCCTGTCCAATTCTTGTCTTCTTCCTGGCAGTTCCTTCTCACTTCCACTCAGGTTTTTCTCTAGTCCAGCTAAGGCCTCCTGCTTGACCTTCATGTTGGAGTTTTGTAGAGAAGGAACAAAGAAAGAAGGAAAAAAGTGCTAAACAATGAATTCTGCCCTCCTATTTCAGCTCTTTGTATGCAGCTGAGTACCACATGTTTTGAAAGGCTGTGGAAAAGCACATGCCAGCTCTCAGATGACTGGGACGAGAAAAGGGATGTAGCCATGAACTTTCCCTTCTTCTCCTTGTGCTTTTTGGAGCATCTGCAGTGGGGTGCAGGCCTAATTCACAGGTAGAAGTAACACAACAGTATATTTGAAGCTCAGCACTGTGGGAGTACTGGGAAGGAGGAATTTGCCAGGTACTCCCACATCAATGTAGTGAAGAGTGAGGTCTAACAATATCCATTGCAGTGGAATTTCCATGGGCTGCAATGAGTTTTGGATTGGGTCCCTGAGTCAGGCCAGACGTGGGTTACTTCTATACACTGAAGTACTAGAAAGTCTGATGACTGCATGCTTCCTGCTCATTTCATTTTATTAACCGCTTGATTTTTTTCCTGTTATTACTGCAAGTGCAGCTGGCTGTGTAGGAAGCTCCTGTAAGTTGTGTAGGTGTCAGCCTTTTGGAGTTTGTATAATCCCGCTCTGGACAGAGGGAGTTTCCTGTCTGAGGGCCAGGCTTGTCACACCTAGCAACAAAAATGTGGAAGTACAAAATAGCATCCACCTTTTGCATAGAATCATATAAATGGAGGGAAATCCCTTAAACCAGTGAAGGCAGGTCTCTGTTGTCCATATCTCTTAATTCCCTTCTCTAATGATAAAGCCTGAGAGAAAAAAGTAATTGTTTCTATTTTGTTCCACTGATTTCACTTCCAGCCTTACTATTTTTGTTCTGAGCTGTCTTCCAGAGCACAGGAGAACTCAGAGAGGCTAAATAGTGCTACTATTTAACTTCTTGGAAGGCTACACCTGCTCATAATATTTTCAAAATTATCAGAACTCTTATACCTTCATCATTTGGCATTAGGTGTGAGATCAAACCACAGTGTCATCAACACAGATGGGACTAGTTTGTTTTACTAATGTTCATAAAACTTTAAGAAATAATAGACTTCAGACATGCTTATCCTCATTCAGAATTACATCACACTTCAGACTGAGACCAGGGATGATCCAGACTTGTGAACCTCTGTGTTGCTTGTTGGGTTCACATGGCATAAAATCACAGCAATGCAAAGACAAGCTACACCTGATGGCAGGTTTGCTCATGAGATACAACACCAAGAAATGGCATTTCTCCAGCCACAGGGTGCCTTTGGAGAGCTTAAACAAACACCTGCCACCAGATGTAGGGCCTGAGTAGATGAACTGCTGAGGTCTCTTTCTGCCTTGTTTTAGGAGGCCTAGTCCACAGTTACCATGTTCCCTGTCTCAGCCAATGCTAATGCCAAGACTCACAGAAATCCTTCAAAGAACAGTGTGGGCCAGGGGCTGTTCCCAGTCAGCAGCACAGTCTGGCTGCCTTGTTTAGGGAGAGAAGGAGAGTTCAGGCCCATGGAGGTGAGCTGTGCCCTGACCGATGGCCTCAGGGTTAACTCACCCTGCCCTGTTGTTGCTGTGACACTGTTCCTCCTAATTCTAGCATGGCCTAAAATAAAATGCACATTTCAAGAACAGGAAGATTCTCCAGCTCCCCTCCAGCTCTCCCATACCCCAGCTCAATGGGATGAGGTTGGTGCTGAACTTTGGTGGCATCTCCCACAAGTTTTCTGAGGCCTGTGTGTCTCTCTCTGCTGACTCCAAAGGCAATCTACGCCTTACTTCAGTAGGAACCTCCTCTGCTTCAACACCCTCAAAAGCACCTGTACTTATATTAGGGACAAAGGAAGCTTCCATTAACTGCTGTCAGACGGATTAAGCATTTGCCAAGTTTGGTACTCTGATGCTGGAACGGTGCTGGAACAACCATTGCAAGGCTGTCCAGAAACAAGGTGTTTAGGAAAAGAGCAGGCAGCTTTTAAAGCAGATTTTCAATAATAACACAGAACATCTCCCCTATAAGGACAGGCTGAGAGATCTGGGGCTGTTCAGCCTGGAGAACACAAGGCTTCAGGGAGGCCTTAGAGCTCCTTCCAGTACCTAAAGGACCTACAAAAGGGCTGGAGTGACAGGACAAGGTGGGGGATGACTTTAAACTAACAGAGGGCAGGTTTAGATTAATTATTAGGAAGAAATTATTTACTGTGAGGGTGGTGAGGTCCTGGCACAGGTTGCCCAGAGAAGCTGTGCCTGCCTGATCCCTGGAAGTGTCCAAAGCCAAGCTGGACAGGGCTCAGAGCAACTTGGTCTAGTGGAAGTGTCCCTGACCATGGAAAGGGTTGGAATGAGATGAGCTTTAAGGTCCCTTCCAACTCAAAGCATTCTGTGACTCTATGATTTTAACATATCATACATATGCAGTAAGGGACAGTGGTTATGAACAGCTGTTGAACTTTTTAAGCCATAGACTTGAAACAGGATGGATAACAAGAGGAAGGAAGGAAGTACCATCAGTCCTGTTTTATTGCCAGAGACACTTGAGGCATGCACAGGCTCATCCGGGATCGAAGACCTAGGATCAGCCAACCCAAATTTTTGGGGACACTGTGCAGGAATTTAAAGAATTTTTCTCTCAAGAAGGCACAGTAAAACAATTTCAGGAGCAAGGGGCATACTGTGAATAGCCTGTCACAAGGCACGTAGGGACATCTTTGGAATGAAGATGGCTTTCACACGCTCAGCCTGATGGTCATGGAGGGCCAAGCCCATGCTCACAGGATTGAGCCGAAGCAGGAACTCTAGTAGAGCTTTTCCTCTGTGCATGAACAATTGAGGGAAGCGCTGTCATTTTGAGGAATTTCCGAGGACAGTAAATTACGTACTCAATCACAGCTCTATTATGTTTTGAGGGAAGGCATTTGGAAATTAATATTTCATATTAAGATTTAAATAGGGAATGCATACACCTCTGCTGCTCACAAGCACCCTCAAATCTGGCTGCCACAGTATATTCCCTCCTGTTGAGGTGAGTTTAAGTGGACCCTGGGCTGGCAGCAGCCAACCTTGTAAGCAGACCCTGGCTATCTGTGTACCTCAGTTCTCTGCTGCCAAACAAGGATGATATTTGCTGTCTCTTCTTCAGAGGGTGCTTAGAGAGACCCTGGGGCAGGAAAAACCCATCAGTGATTGCACTCATGATCTGATAAAGCAAGACTTGTGGAAGTACCTAGAAGGCAAATGAGATGTGGCTCCCTTTTCATCCAGAATGAAGGAATTCAGTGCCAGGAGTGGTCGATATTAGGTGACCTTTGAGGTCTTCCTGAAACAAGTATTACTTTGTGTAAATCAGCCAATGGAGATGACACAAGGGAGTTTAAAGGTTTTTTCTCCTGGGCTAGGAAAAAACCTCTGTTTATGCAAAAGTGGCCTGTTGGAAGGTGTCTGAAGGGTGGGCTAGATATCCTGTTGTTTTAGGCTGACCCTGGTCTGAAGCTAAGCACACACACAGCCACTCACTTACTGCCTATCTGTCAGAGGGATGGAGGAGAGAATAGGATGAGAAAAAGTGAGAAAACTAGTGGACTGAGATAAATAAAGGTTAATAAGGGAAAGAAAGTGGAAAGAAAAATAAAAGTGATGTGAAGGTAATCCTTCACTACCTCCCACAAGTAGATATATACCCAGAAAATGTCCAAGCAATGGCCGGTTTGGAAGACAACCCTGACTTCCACCACTATTTTTTTGTTGCTGAACATGATATTGTATGGTTTGAAACATACTTTTTGTGAATTCAAATCAGGTTTCCCTGTTGTAATCCCTCCCAACCCTCATCCCACTCATTACAGAGTGAGTGTAAAAAAAGAGAAAGCCTTGATGCTCTGCAAGCCCTGCTCAGCAATAGCCAAAGCACTGGTATGGCATCAATGCTGTTTCAGCCACAAATCCAAACACAGCACTGTATGAGGAAAGTTAATTCGATCCCAGCCAGACCCAGCACACCTATCTTGTTTGGATTGCTCAGATGGGAATTATGATGGAGAGGGGAGGGCTTTGGGGCAGAATTCTCTGCAAGCTTCCACAGGAATAAACTGAAGTTTGTAGAAAACTGTGTGCAGAGGTGGTGGATTAAGGCTACAACGTCCATGTCATGTCATGGGATGGCTGTCTGAGTGAAACCTCTTCCAGGCCACCATCAACAGCAGATAAGCCCTTGGAATAGGCTGCAAATGTAGTCAAAAACTCCTTAACAAAGTCCACTAGTGCAGCATTATAACATGCAAATATAGCAGTGTAATTACTAGACAACCTGCTACAGTGAATTATCTGCTCTGCAGGAGCTGATCTCTGAAAAAAAAACGCCAACCAAACAAACGGGGAATCGATCATTTGTCCATCAGAGAGAAACAAGCCATTGCAAATCTTCTTTTGCTGTCTGTTTCCCATTTTCCCTGTTCCTGCACACCCACCTTGTGCATTCCATCTCATACACATTCCTAATACTGACGCCTTGAGTGGCTACCTAGAAACAGAGACTAGACAGGAGTAAGGGAATAAAGGCAGGTATTTATTTGAAAGGCCTTCAAAGGTACACCCTGGGGAGCCAAAGGCTACATCCAAAACGGACCCCAAGATGGACGACAAGTCACCAGTTCCTCAGACTTTTATAGGTTTGGTCCATTTGCATATCAGCATAAATTCACCAATTAAAACTTCAGCTAATGATGTAATTTCTTCAATTTCTCCACCTCTCTAGAGGCCTTAGTTTACACCTTTTGGGCCTAGGACAACCTGAGTGTCCTTGAATAACAAGCTTGGAAAGGCTTTGTTGTGTCTATCAGCAGCTCGCAGGCTACAAGAAACTTCAGAGTTACACACTAGCCAATACAGAATTTGAAAAATAAAAAGTTAAAACCTAAGGCATCAATACAACCTGTCCAGGGCCACTATCACAGCCCCACAGTTCCTGCCCTCACCCAGTGCTGGCTCGGTCCTCTCAGGATGCTGCCCAGCACAGATAAGGGGGACAAGCTGCTGCTCCCTTACCAGCAGGGCAGGTGCTGGATCAGATTAACCCATGGGCGGCAACTGCCCCCAGGCAGGCTGAGCCACATGCAGGATCATTTGAGAAATAAACTCTATAATCCTGCAACTGTGGTGGATCTGCTCAGGAATGGCAATTGAACCGCTTTTGGGAGTTTCTTTCCTAAGAAACTCTTTCAAGGAAAACTGGAAATGGTTTTCTGCAAGGAGTTGGGTTTTACTGTAGATTATCCCATTTGGTCTTAAAAAGCCATGATTCTTGCACAAGGCTGAGATTAATTCCAGCAGCAAACCATTCCAGTTTCAAGTGCAATACAACCCCAAAAAAATGATGTCCTCATGGATGATGCAATTCACTTCCATGCTTGTCTGCTGTCTTCTGGCAAACTGTGAATCACAGCCCTGAGCAGTAGCAACAGCAGGTAGGTTTCTTGGTCAAGATGAATGGGTTAAAAAAAGGAACTCTAGTAAAGGCTGCACTGGTCTTTTGTGTCATAACAATGAGAGGAAGCTCTGCCTAGTTTGAGGAATTTCCCACGTCTCCAATTCAGATGTTACAGAACTGCTTTATTAAGCCTGCCTAAGAGGTGTTAAAAAAATAAAAATAACCAAGAAGATCAGGACAAAGATATCTTCCCATGCCTACGCATGTTCTCTTTGTTTGTTTTTTAAATCTGGATCACCGGAGGCAAACTCAGACGAATTTAGGGAAGTTAAATAGTGGCAGATGCCAAATAGTCACAGCAGGTTCCTGCTGAGCTGCCTGACCCATCACTGAGTTCAGTCAAGTGTCACTCCTACTCAGGGGCTGAAGATTTGCCCCGAAATTTCTTTAAATGTCACTTCGTTCTGCAGTGTTGCCAGACATCACTGGACAGCTTAAGTGACAGAAATAGATGAGAAATTTTCTGGGTGAGAGGAAAATCTATGGGTTGTGAAATACCATTTTCATCATGCAACAGCAAGTGATGGAAGCAGGAGAAATGGAGCCTCAGGCTTTCAAATTCACAACAACCTTTGCCTTGCTATTCCCTTGCTTGTCACAAGCTCATTGCCTCCTAAAACTGTCACTGAAAGTGTGAGTTACAGCATTCAAACAGTAACACCTTTCTCCCCCAAATCCAAAGGCTCCTTGTGCACGTAGGTGAGCATCACTTTCCCATGATGGGGAGAGAGAAACAAGGTTGTACAGGGTCACACCACAGCTCTGCTTTTTTTCTGAATCATGATCACTTAAGCAAAGTGGATAGTGCTGCACCGGAGATGTTTGCAAATGGAGCAGAACTTTAGGGGATATAGACATCAGCGGCAGTGAAAACATCAGAAAGCCTCCCTGTATCCCCCCTGACACTGAGCACTGGCAGCAGCACTCCAGCACAACACCATAAAACTGGCTTTCATTTAAGCAGCTGAAAAAACAGATAGAAAAGAATGGAAACAAAATAAATGTGCTGCTCAAAGACAGTATACAGAAGTTTCTCAGCCTGTAGCTGTGGGTGCCCCACGTCCCTCTCCCCTGTCAGCACGTTTCACCTAATATGAAACTGAAGGGAGATTGCTCTTAAAAGAAACAAACCTACCGTTCTGTATAGCTAACAAAAGTACAGTGCCTGCGTCTGCACTGCAAATTCCAGCCACTCTAAGTACAAAACAAAGTGGAAAAAACAAAGTGGAAAATGCTATTGCAGTTGACTTTTTTCTTCGAAACACTGCAGCACGACTTACGAGGTGATAAATGCAGTGAGGATTAGCACAGCATTTCCGTGCACGTCCCTCTTTGCCTCTGCAGCCCCGAGCTTAAACTAAAGCAATCATAGCCTCTATTAGCATTCACTAGCCAAGCGAACAGGCAGTAGCACTTTGTCAGAAGCTTGAATGGCTTAATTAATACCCTGAACAGCCAAAAGCATCCTACAGAAAACTGCCAACGAATCACCACAGAATGAAGCACGTGTCGATTGCAGTTCCCCTGGCAGAAACCCGCAGCAGGTTTACTGGTGGTACAAAGCTTGCACCACACTGTCAGAATCTGGCCCCAAAAATTCCTTCAAGGTGCCCTTACCCGCCCCAGACTGTTAAACCAATGCCACATTTCACACACAGCATCCATACCTGTAGGACAAAAAGTGCTGGTCCTGTCCAAGTCTTTTCCAAACTTGTCCTCTTGTACTGGGATGGAAACTTCCCATCCAAGTGTCACCTCCTGCCTCTGCCTCTGCCCTTTGTCTTCCCAGGATCTCGAGACACACCTGCTTTTCCGTGTGTGCAGTTGCTTGTTGGGCTTGGGGTTTGTTTTTTGTTTTGCTTTGCTTTTCGGAACAAATTAAACAGCCCGTGAGCAATTCTCAGTGAGCGAAAGAACCTTTTGGCTTGTGGTGATTTAATCAAGCAAACCCCGTGACCTCCCTTTCCTGCGATCAGTGGGAACTGATCCCTTCTCCACCAGTGCAGGGTGGAGTTGCAGCTAAAAAGCACAAGCTTGAAAGCTGGAAGGGCAGGACAGATCTTCCTCCTCCGTTTGTTGTGTCAGAGAACACGGTGATTCCTGCTGCTCCGAAACACGGAGCTGACCTCTGGCCAGGAAGGAACCTGGAAATATTTTCTAAGCGATTTCCTGCCGTTGGGGGAAAAGTGGATGTAAGGGACACTTGGGCGGGGGTGCTAACAGAGCTGCTGGGGAGTGTGATTTCAAGATGAGCAGATCACTTTTTTGGTCATCAGGGGTGTGGAAGTAAAAGAAATTGCCTTTTCTTTCTTTTTTTTTTCTTAACCCAGGTTAAACTGTTCTGAGTCTCAGTTGTCACTATATTGAATGATCTGGAGCCTACAGATGCTCCTCAGACTTTCAGCTATGGTGCCTTTCATGCCAAGAGGTGCTGAGATACTCTGCAAAATAATATAGAAGAGCCATTCCACATGGAGCTTGTGTTCAGCAACACCCCAGCAATGCAGCTGTGCCACAAGGGCTCCTTGTCAAGGTGCAGAAGAAATCTGGGCAGGCTCATGCATCCAGAAGAGCAACTATTTCTGCAATAGCCCATAAACTGTGCTGTGCAGGTCCTTTTGCCTCTAGTCGGGGCTCCCAGACTGGGTTTTTCAAGCATTAGCCAAATGACTGTGTTGCCTTTCCCTGGTCTTAAAATTAAGAGCCAGACACAGTTAAGGGAAAAGGGATTTTTACCTTGGTATTTAAAAAGGATCCTTATGGTGCACCACTTTGCCAAGGTGGAATGTGCCGAAATGCACACACACAACAGATCACATATACAATTTATAGATCTTGCAAATTAGCATATCTATCAAAGATTCCCCAATGAGGAGCTTGAATGAATAGTGTGATATCCTCCCATCACGAGGAATTCCCCCCTGGATGGGCCTGTCGTAGTTTACAGGATGTGTTCTAGAGAGGACCTTGGTTTCTCAGGAGAGCGTGGGGCTTTCTGGCCTCCAGCTGCGAGGCCTCCAGGATGTTTGGTCTCCTGGCTTAAGGGAATATTGGGTCTATGCTAAGTTATGGGACTTAAGGAATTACAAGTATGCATGCTAGAAGCACTGAGGATACATAAAAGCTATATAAAAGGGTATATAAAAGGTATATAAAAGAAAAGGTAAAAAATCATCATGGCATCAATTGCACCTCCGGAAGGTGGGGATGGTGCCCCAAAGCTCAGTCCTGGTTATGATAGTAAATGAAAGACACTGTAATGGCTTCCTCGGAATCACAGAACCATAGAAGAGTTTTGGTTGGAAAAGACCTCTAAGATCGTGGAGTCCAACCATTAATGCTGCATTGCCAAGCCCACTGCTAAACCATGTTCCTAAGCACCACATCTATGTCTTTTAAGTTCCTCCACCACTTCCCTGGACAATGTGTTCCTTGCTGTTGTCTCTCCTGGCTTTGCACCATCTCTAATGTTCTTGCAAGATAACTGCAGCCCCATGGCCCAACATCAACCCATCAGATGGCTCACGGCATCTCTGGTCCAGGTGCTATCTCTGATGAGAGGTATCAGCTTCTACCTCTTGACTGTACAAGTAGCTGAGAACAGCTTGTCTCTCTGTGTTTCAGGGTCTGACTGGTGTGTGTCTGGACCATATTTCTGAGGATGTCTTAAGATGGAAAATTGTATCCAGGACTCCAGATTCTACAGATAATATCATCCTTCTTTCTGCACACAGCAAGAATTTATTTTAGCAACCTGATATCTCCACTAAAAATCACTTTTAAGTTACTCTACCTGATCCAGTTCATACTGCAAAAGCAAGAAGGGACATCTGGACATTTCACGGCTGAATACACCTCACCCACATGCTCACTGACATATACTTTTTCTGAAAGAGACAGAGAGGGAGCCTAGGAAATACACCCCATCTTCATGTGCTTTTGATTAGTGACTGTGATCCATATTTCCTTCTATTTAACAGCAACCTCTATATGTGGAACATCTCACTACCTATATCCAATATAAGTCCTTAATGCCATGGGTCATTAGAAGGAAGATATAGCAGTCATTTTGCTTTATCACAGGCTTGTCTGGTCACCAAGGAATGTCATGGCTTGCAACGCTCTAATGTGCACGTGGACAATAAAGGGCTGTTTCAGTTGTGCTGGTGATCCTGGCAGATGGCAAAGAATTAACCTTTGCTCATACCGGGGAGAGCAAATCCTGACGTGCTTTGCTGTAACGTGCCGAGAAGGAAGGAAGTAATGAAATGTCTCATTATACATCTGACTTGAGGAATATATTTAGAGCTGACACCTAGTGCTGAAGGCTGCATGGTCCCACACCAAAAGGAGCGACATGCCCTGGACTGTCTCCCTGCAGCCAATGGTCAACTGAAACTATTTATGTTCATGAACAAGGTCTCTGAAGATGTCTTTTTTTTCCCGAAGCACCAGGAATTCATTGCAGTGACAGAACAACCAATTCGGGTATTCAGAGTACTTCAGTTGTACACTGCCATCGCTCAGCTTTATGGTTGAAGTGACTTAGGTTTACAATGAGAATTTTTTTTTAGGCTAGTTACCAGACTTGTATGAATTTCATCATAGCAGGATGATCACTACAATAATGTGTAATGTAACCATCTAGTTGCGAATGCCCAAAAAGCTAAATGGATATTTAATCTTCTAGGGAAAAAAGGCACAGACAAAGCAAATGTGGGAAACTGAAGCTGAGAAATTTAATTTAAAAGCAGAGGTCCATATTTTTCATAATCCCAGCAATCAATCATACATGTAAACCTCCGTGTGATTTACTTATTCTTGACGTATTTGCATCACAGCTGGCTGCTTGCCTTCATTTTTCTTCATTATTTGGCTTAGACAGAGATACAGTTACCTGACATCCTTAATAAAGGACCTACTCTTTCAGCCTTTAGACTTACTGGAGCTCTTTTACTATTAAATTAGGGTTCTGGCTGCCTCAGTGGACTGTGGGTTTAACAACATGTTTTGTCTGAGGTTATATAAAGCTTCATCTGCTAAAAGCAGTTATTGACAATAGGCAACCAAGGGCCTTCATAGCTGATAGGAAATCCCAGTGCAGAGGCCCAGGCCAAAGCAGGGATTTCAGGAGAATGATGGAGAACTCGTTGAGCTTCTGTGAAAGCCAATCAAGGAAGTGGAAAATGCCTGTTACTGGTAGCCTTTGTGCTCATGCGATTGTTGGATTTCCCAAGCAGAATACATGCGGTAATTCCTCTGGGGATTTCTGCGTCCCTTCCCACAAAGCACAGCCACCAATCCCTTCCAATCCCTTTCTGAAACTTCAAGCAGCTTCCTCTGGGTTAGCTGGGCCCTGTTTAAAATGGATGGGCGCGGGCAATTGCCTATTTTCCCATCGTTTCATCTGACAATGGACAATGAAGGAAATGCTTTTTTCGTGGTGCACTACCAAGAAGAAGTGATCATCACCCAAGAGGTTTGGGTGTGGAGAGCTCTGCAAAGCTGTATCCTATATAACATGGGACTTGAAGACTCCATATGATGGAGTGGAATTCCCACTTACTGTAATTATCTGCTCATAAAAGTAATTAATGGAACTAATAGTAACAACACAGAGAAAACCTGCAGTCAGGAGGGTACCTTTGTGTTGAGGGTGCACAGACCCAGAGCTCCAAAAAAATGAGACAAGTAGTAGCTGAAGATATACGGATGGGACAGGATGGGTTAACCAGGAATGGTCCTGGTCCTGGTCCTGACATGTCAAAGGGACAATGCTCAGGCTAGGCATGATATGTGCAAGAGCAGACACGAGTAGAAGGAGATGGAAGAATGTTGTCATCATCCAGGAGGCGCCACGAGTGAGATGGACAGAACACATGGAGATAGAGGGAAGAGGATATTTTCTAGTGCTAGAGTCAAGCAGAACCTGCAGGACTTAGGCAGGGCAGGCAGGGAAGCTCTTGAAGTGTTAAAGTTCCAGTAGTGCACAGACTTTGGCATGGGAGCACCTCACACGCATGAAGAACTCAGCTGGGATTGGTTTCAGGGCCAAGACCTCTCTTTTGAAGTCTGATAGATGTGGCACATAGTCCAACATGGTGGGGAATTTGATGTGTTCAACTGTGATTCAAAAAAATGGTGTTCTTCTCCTGGGGCAAAGAGAGTAGGGAGAGAGTTCCAGGAGCTCTTCCTCTCATCTTGTCCCCATGACAGGCACAAAAGTGGGGAGAAAGACTAAGTGTATACTGCCCTTCCTTATGATCTCATGTCCTTTCACTCAGTACTCATATTTACTTAGCACTTGATTTATTTACAGGAGAGAGGAAGCCTTGCATAGGGAGGTGTTGGGAAAATAAACTTGTCCAGGAAGGCATGCCTTTAAGATCCTTGCTCTGACAGCAAATGTCATCTATGAGATTAAGGCACAATACCTTGGGCAGGTCCTCCAAAGTGTTTTCCATGCTTATGCAGGTGAAGAAGAAGGGATTGGCTGTGAGAGACTCCAAGGTGAAAGAATACGGGCTGTGCAACCACTTCTGATTCCCATTTATAGCACACTGACTGAAGTATGCATCAGGGCATTGCATATATATTTAGTTCATAGATTTGCATACCCTTTCCAGTGAAAAGAGACCTTTTGACCCAGTCAGAACATGTTTGTGGATCATGCTGGTTACTGGTAAAGAGCATGCTGGTCGCACAGCTGCTTTCTAGTCACCTCTCTGTCTCAAATGTCCACCACACCAAATGTCCATGGAGGTCAGATCCCTCCGTGGGAGCTTTGGGGGTACCACATGGATGACTGGAAGTAATGAAGCCCAAAGAAAGGCAAATTCAGAAAGGATTTATGAATTCCAGCTTGCAAAGAGTCCGTATGTAAAATAAATAAATAAATAAATAAATAAATAAATAAATAAATAAATTTTTATATATAATATATATAATATATATATTTTTATATATATATATATATATAAAATAAATAAATAAATAAATATAGTCCATTGATTCATCAAGGCAATTACTCTTTTGCATAGAAAATGTCTAGGCAAAGCACAAACTTCTGGCTATACAGAAACCTTTGTATTTGGTACAATTCCATATGAAAGGCAATTTTTTTGGTGTGAATCTGATCTTTTTTTCTCATTTGCAGACATAAATGAGAACATCACAAGTTCCTTCTGACCCATAGGTCCAACACCCAGACCTATTTTGTTATTAAATCAAATTCTTGTTTGCTGTCCTTCCTTGCTCTGGGACAAGAAGTACTCCTTCTGCTGTGAAAAATAGAAAACATTGCCACAAAAGTCCTCTGGCCACATATCCATGGCACTTGTAAGAGACAATCCCATGTGTATTGGGAGAAGAAAATGCATTTTTGGCTTTGTGTATTGTGACTTTTCTTAATTTCTTCTCTCACTTTTTAGGCTGATCTTACAGTTTCTCTGAAGGACAGAGTGTGGTGAATGAGTGTTTTAAGGTCTCTCAAAGAATCACCACTAAAGGTATTGGCAAAAGCAGATTTAATAAAAAAGTGAAAGTTCAGCAAAGTTTGTTGGAAAGGTTCACTGTCCTACTTACTGGATGGTTAAAGCACACAGAGAAAAAGCAAACTAGAATAGAAAATCATCAATCTAAACCTGAAATTCATCCAAAAATTATTTACATGGAGGCTAGTGGGGAGTCTCTGTGGGAGAAAGGGTGAGGATAGGAAAGGGTAAGGATAAAAAGGACTAAGGAAGACCTTCCCATTGAGTCACAAGGTTCAGAGTAGATCCCCTTGCTAAACTATGCCCCAGATTTGACCAACAGTTTAGGCCTAAAGGTTTAACAGCACTGAAATTGAACAGCATCTAGACTATAGATTAATCTAAATAATTTAACAAATTATTCATATAGAATTTGCTACAGATCCAAAAGTAGCTCACTTATAGGCCTAACGTACTCACAAATCTAAAGTGCTTAAGCATCTAAGAGAGCAACCTGCATAGTGCGTTTGCATATTCACACTCACACACATGCAGACATAAAGGAGGGTATACAAGGTACATACCTGTGAAAATTTCCTGAATTCAGGGAAGTACTGATGTTGGATGCCTTTGCACTTTCTCCGCGGGTGAAGGATTGACTCTCAAGGAGTGGGGATCTCAGTCCAGGATCTGTTATTGTCATTCAGCTGTGGTTCCCTGAGTATATCCAACCTGGGAGCTGTGTGGCTCAGAGAGAGAGGTGCTGGTCTCAGCCTGCTGTGGTCCAGGAGAGCCCAGAGGGTCTCACTTTGGACCACTGCTTAGAGAGCCACAACAGATTTGGCCTTGGTCACAGTAATTTTCCATCCTGGCCACAATTTGGGTCAGTAACTTTGAAAGTTCAAAACCAAAAATGTTACACCTGGGTGGTTATTCAGGTAAGAGAAATAAGTTCCCAGGGCTGTTAAAAAGTGGGGGCTCCTTAGCCAGCCCAAGTTCCTGATAGCAGAAAGTGTTTCTGATAAGCTCATGAGGAGCTCAGCTCAGAGGCTGTCCATCAAGGCCGAGGCCTAATGAGCATTTCTGAGACCACGGTGACCCCCGAGGGGGAGTGGAGGATGCACCACCACACAGACGTTTTGCTATTTCTTGTAATCTCAAAGTTAATAAATACCTACATGTTTCCTCCTGGGGGCTGGGCTAAAGAACAAACACCTAAAGGGCAAATATGTTTCATTTGGCTGCTTAGCAGCTGGAAAAGCTGTCCAGATAGTCAAACACAATGAAGTGGTTGCCAACTACACGGTGAAGACAGTTGTCAGGCCAGCAGCCAGACAGAGCCAGCCAGGAGACATGTGAATTGTTAGGAAGGGATGGAAAGTACAGAAATGAATTGGAGGCACCACTGGGAGGTAAGGGATAGGTCTGTTGGAAATGCAGGAGAGAAGTGGGAACAGAGCCTTAGAGAGGACACAGGAGGACTAGAGCAGAGTCTAGGGAAGGTGAGGGGGCTTGACTGTTGCTATGGTGAGTATTAGAGGGAATATGGTGGGACTCCAAGATCTTGCAGTAGAAGGTGTTGGATAGAAAGGTGGGGAAAAATTCCTTACTTCTATGGTTCATAAAACAACTTTTTCTTTTCACAGTTCTGTACTAAGCAGGTGGGAGGTTGCTAAAGAGTCCCAAATGCTCCTGCACCCTGAGGACTCTAGAGAGAGATGCCCAGGCCAGTAACCAGAATGTGGGGCACAGCAATGAGCCTGGAGCCAGAGCAGCAGGTAAAGGGACCCTGGCTCCACTGGAGGAGCATTTAGGCAGATTTTTATCAGTGTTACTGGAAGTGAAGAGGCAGTTCACCTGAATTCCCATCTTCTAACAGAGATTTCCTTGTTTGCTTATAGCCCTATGAAATGAGGAAACGCTGCCCTGTAAGAGCAATAAGGAAGGGTAAAGTTTATTTTCTTGGTAGAGTGGAAGGAATCTGGTACAATTTAGTTGCTTATCAAGAGAATGCTGACAAAAGCCACTCCCACTCCTCCCAAGGGGGGACCACCTGGTAGAATTTTTGCACCTGCGTGTTTGTGTTGGATAAACTTCCACCAAGAGGCTTTGCTTTGTGCCTGATCCGTGATGTTCATCAGTCCATTTGCTGATTTTTACTCAAGATAGATGGGCCAAAAGGAACTGAATTCTACTCCAGATCAGAACCACCAACAGATATCCCAAATGCTAGACAACATGTTACCCTGAACCTTCAAGTGCTTTCCATTGCGATGGAATCTCCCGCACCTCTTCTTATTAACTTGCAACATCATGTTTCCCAGAGAAACATGTTTCCATTGAGAATTTCCCAGGAAAACAAACAAAAAGGCATTTTCTGAGAGGCCTAGAACTTGGATTACAGCAGCCTGTGTGGATGTTTAACCCACAGGGAAAGGAGAGACCCAGTGCCAGGGAGCAGAGGAAGCTGGCTGCTCCTCATGGCAGGAGCTGTGCCCTCAGTGATGGGCACAGCCCTGTGGCGTCCAGACAAGGAAAGCAGAGCAGCTCTGCTGACCAGGTTAGGCCTCAGTCCCACCCCCAAACGAGCCCATTCCAAAGCTGCAGGTCCAAGGTGAAGCTGGGAGGTCACGTCAGCAAGACCATGTTGGGATTAGCAGGGTATAAAACTGGGCAGATGTAGACACACAATGTGGCTTGGCCAAGGAGAATATAAATGTGGCTCCGAGACAAGGCAGGGTTCCCTGTGAGGTGTCTCCCAGCTCGTTCTCACACCTTGGCTGTCTTCCCAGCAGTGTGATCCCTGGTTACACAGCTGCAGCCTTGCAGAGCTGACCTTGGGCAGATGGAAGCCTCAGAGGAATAAAGAGCTTGCAAAATTAGTGTTCTCAGAGCCATGACAGTTGTCCTTAGACATCTGAATCTGTATGGAATGACTACTGGGAATATTTCACTGCTTAGAGATGCAGTTATATGGAAAAATTCAACATTACCCAAACCAAACATCTCAAGAGGCAGCACCTCATTTCTGAGCATCTGCTCCTACCATAACACTTTGCCCTCAGTTCTGTGTCCTGTCTTGCCATTACACACGAGACAGACTGGTTGCCTTGGGGCTCAGATCCAGCTGAAAGAAGAGCAAAGTGCTGTAGAACAGGTATTTGAGTACCAAATCATTTATGCTTTGCTAGATACGGGATCCTTCTCCTAGCAGCCTCACTTAGAGGCTTTTCCCCTGGTGGGGGCCTCAATTGCACTAATGGCTTCAGTTTGCCATGTTATCTATGATGAAAAAGAAAAAAAACAAAAAGGAGAGTGACCAATAGGGAAAGACAGATCAGAACAGCCCCCAAAAAATTTCTTAGCAATGAAAGCACTCATCTCAGTGTTAGAGAACGAAGGAGTAAATGCCAAAGGGGTCAAATGCCAGGCACAACCCTGATTTGCAATTCAGTTCCCCAGCTCTGAGACCAAAGTTTGGGTTTTGATTGGCCTTTCTCTATTTGCCAGTACCAAAAACACCTCTGTGGTATGGAGTCACAGCAATCTGATCCCTTAGGCTAAGCTTGGCATCTCTGTCACCCCTGCAGAGCTGAGGTAGGGGTTGCTAAAACAGAACCTGAAAGGGTTTGGGCCAGATAAGGATGGTAGTACAGACTCATTCACATCCCTTGGATCTTCTGGAACTGCTCTGTATTGGTATTTCTGAGGTAAAACAGGTATGGGGATGAGGTGCTCTGTCCAACAACAGCTTTGGCTGGAATGTGCTTGGGCTTTTCAAAAGAAACAATTCCCTGGCCAAAAATAAGTGCCTGTAGGGATGTCAGTACTTAATTGTCACTTCCGGTGCCAAGTTCTGTATCCCTTATGAATAACACCCCTCTTGACTACTCTGAACGTCCTGATCAGCCATTGTCCAAGCCTATAGATACCTTTGCCTGCTCAGTACTTCTTTGGATAAATCCACATTCAGCTTTGCAGGTTTTTGAGAGTCCCTTCCTGAGGAGCTCCACCAGATCCAGATGTCATCCATGCAGGGAGGCATTTATGTGGATTACAAACTGATCCTGGCCAAGCCAAATATCTTGAGCTGCATCTTCCAGACTTGTTTTCCCCCAATAGCCTTTCAGATCTCACTTCTAGAAATGACTGGAAAGCCTGCGGGGTTGTGGCTCAGTACAGAACAGATCCAGACAGAAAACTCTCACTGCACATCCCAAAAACCCCTCCAAGAGAGAAAGAGGAACACAGGACAGGGCAATACCAAACAATCAGGTTAATGCATCCCGAAAATGCCGTTTATGGATTAAAAAGGTCTGTGTGTTTATTAACCAACACACCTGGCCCTTTTCTTAGTGCAACACAAAGGTGGTTCTTTCTGAATGGTTAGCACAGAAATGGATTAAAAATATCAACAGTGGACTGTGTACATGAAAATAAACCCCAATCTTAGCTTACAGGGGGCATTCAGCAAACTCAGCTGACATTGAGCATAGGTTTGACCTTCTTACTGGTCCCAGCTGAACAGGAAGGACAGAAATATTTAGCTTGAATTTTCTCTCACTCCAATTTGCACCAACAAAACTTCATTGGCACCAGTATAAATTCTTTGTTGACAAGGGTGGATGAAGAGGACTATTAGACCTGTGGACTGGCAGGTACAGCTCCTCCTGTGGGACTCTTCCTCCTCAATCCCACATCACTGAACATGCTGATCCTTACAGAAGGGCTGATACATCACAGGCTCTCCCTCAGCCCAATTTTTGGAGCGTCCAATCTGTCCGAAGGACTGGGGAATGGAGACTGAAGATAGTTGAGATTAGAGGTGGTTGAAAGCTGGATTTTCCCTCCAGCTGAAACTCATCACATACTGTAAAACATATATCCTGCTCTGGGACCTTAAATGAGAATCTCTAATAGGGTCTCTAAGAGAAGGAAATACAAGAAAAATATTTTGAAATAAAAACTCCCTTTAATTATCTGATAAATTATACTGGGATTGAAACAGAGCCTTATCCAAGGGTGTAGATGATTTATCTCATCTTTTTTAGATGGTTTCTAGCACGTGTATTGCTGTCAGTGTTCCATCCATAGTTTTGTGGAGTCAGGCACATTTCCACAACGCTTCATTTGTGATAAAGTAACATTTCTTAGCTAAAAAATGTCCATGAAGAAGACTCACAAGCTCCCAGCACTGGCTTTTCTCCTTGTTCCCATCTGCACACGAGGCTGATCCAGAGCAAACCTCCTACCTTTGCCTGGGTCAGTTGCACATTTCCTGCATTTATTGTTTGCCCGCTATCCTTCCTCTTACGGAAGGGAAGCTGGCAAGATAAATTTATTGGGACTGGTCTGCACTTGAAAGCACTGTCCCTGTCCTAACCCCAGCGAGGAATGCAGAGGATACATTCTGTCCCCTGGCACCCCTCGGGAGGGTCTCACGGGGCTGAGGCTGTGCTGGTGGCAGCAGGTGAAGGGGATGTGGTTTAGGGGGACATCGTTGGGTGGATGTGGCACATCCCCTGCTCTCTCTCCTTTTCCCAGATCCCTTGCACACCAGCTGGCTCAGCACACTGCAGGCTCAGACCAAAGCCCCTCGCTGCCAGTGGGCTTTAGTCCTGCCAAGGGCCACACAGCACTATCAGCAATGCTTATTCATCTGGGCAGCACCAGTCTGTGCACACACGGCCACAATGTCCACTGCCATGCCCAAAAATCAAGGTCAGGTGTGACAGTCACCAGTCACCATCACAAAGGATGCTCATAGGATGTTTCTGAGAGGCTTCAGACAAACTCTGTTTGTCTTGTCTTGAGTAAACAGGTGATGCTCTCTGATAAGCAGACAGGATAGAAGCAGGAAGGAAAACCTGAGGTATGGGTGTCCAGCAGAATTGCTGGCTGAGTAAGAAAATAAATCTTGCCCTTTTTTTTGTGGTAGGGAGTGTCAGGGAAGCCTTTCATCCAGCCTGCTTGTTTTAAAGGGAAATGTTTCCAAGAATGGAATATTTACTTAATACTAAAGTTCAGTCTTTGCCAAGCATTGAAAATGATAGGTTTAGCTGTAGTTGTCTAGCAAGAGCCTGTCTGACTACTTTTATGTTAGAACTACTGCAGAAATCTTGAGAGTTTTGTACCAGGCTCAAAATTTGCCAGGCAACTCCAGCCATGCTTTCTAATTGGGAGAACTAAGACACTGGGAGCACTAAGTTACCAACAATATTCAAAGTCCTTGGGAGACACAGCTCTTCCAAACAGCACAATCATGATCACTCAGTCCTTCCTGGACCCCTGTCCCAGTTTTAAGGTGAACTTTTAGCTGGCATAAGCCCCAGCAGGACTGTGTGGCATGCTACAGTCAAGCTGCCCTAGCAGGTCAGCACTGCTGTAAGTGAGCCTGGCTGCTCTTGCTCACTTTGGCTTCCCCTTCCCTGGCACCCAGAGGATGCCCTGCTGAAGCAGTGCCCACGGAGCTGGCAGGCAACCTCATGGATGTCTCCTGAGCTGGTTTGTAGCCAGTGTGGCAGGATGAAGCAAAGTGGCAGATGGAGGAACTGGTCGAGATGCCACAGGTCAGGGACAAGAAAGGGACGTGGTTAAGAGTGTGAGGAGAAGAGATGATTCAAGCCCCCATGTGTCACATAGAGGAGAGGAAATAAAGTCAAATGAACTCACCCACATGAATTTTCCTGTTTGAGTGGTTTCAGGAGAAAATTTGTACCGTCCCATTTAAATATTTTATTTAGAGAGGAATTTTGCCCAGTCCTACCAAGAAGTTTTTTTTTATTCAGACAAGCAAGATGTTTGCATAGATACTTCTCATGGGACCTCAGGCACAGCTCCAATGACTTTCATTAGATGTGGAAGACAAATCCTTTTAAATCAGTTCATTCCTCCCTTTGGGAGCTGTGCAATTCCATTTTGCTCCCTGAGCAAATGAGAAAGTGCTCCGTGCTGTCAACCCAGGGGACTTCTTTGTACTGCAAATGAGTTTTCCTTCAAGAAGGACCCTCTAACTGCCCGTGCACATGGGAAGTAGCAAGGGAATTAATGAACATCATTCGTGCCAGTCTCTGAGCAATGCTTGCTCCCTGCTTCCCAGGGCTGCTCCATGTGCCCTGTGCTACCTGCAGTGAGCAAGCAGCAGCTCTGGCTGTGCCTCCAGGTCTCATCCCGCTCCTGGGAAGCTGCATGCAGCTCTTCTGTTCCCAATGTGAGCAGGAACTGGAGTTTTCCCGGTGCTGCAAGTCCATGGGCACCTTTGGGCACAGAGGGACCCTGGGCACAGACAAGGTGCCCGTGGGAGTCGCGTGAGCTGATTTGTGTTTATGCAGCAGCACAGCTGTGCAGGGGCTCTTGTTTCCAGGGAGCAAAGTGCTCATTAATTTCATGAGCACAGCAGCTCTTGGCATGCAAGAGCTAAAATTCCCTGTGCACTCACAGGGAGGGCAAGTTCCCCAGGCTTTAGGGCAGCCAGCGGTTAATAGGATTTAATAGGTACCCACCAGAGGTGGGCTCAGATGGGGTGGATCACTAAGAAACCACCCATCTTGAGTCATCCCAGCCAGAAACCTGGGAGAAGGAAACCAAACTGGGCAGTGGTGCGCTGGCAAAGGATGAATCAGTTGATTTAACAAACAGTGAGTTTTCAAAGGAAGAAAAGGAAAATGTTAACAGGAAGATAATGAGTTACACAGGATACCTAATCACTTATGCAAAGCTTGATCTTAACTGCTGACTGTCCTTATCTCAGTGTCCTCAGAGAGGCAACTGCAAGATCAAAAGCTCTGGAAGTGGGAAGGTGGGTTTCCAGCGAGATGAGCTGCGCAGGTCTGTGAGGACTCACACAGTGTGCAGAGGCTGGAGGGCATGAGCTGCAGTGGAGGAAAGCACAGATGCAGCACAGCCAAAATCTGCAGAGTCTCCTCCCACAGAGGGGTGTGTGGGGAAGGCAACCCCTGCGAGCAGTCACTCATGAGTCCTCCATCAGCCAGGGGCAGTTCTGCCTCTGCCGCCCACCCTGAGTCCGCAGCTGGCAGCCAGGGATGGGCTTGGCCCAGTGTATTTGTTCCAGTTTGCTTAAAGCAATTCTTGGTATTTATGGCTGATGCAGAGCCAAAAATGTGTCCAACACCCAGTCAGCTGGCTTTTCTCTGAGCTACACAAATCAAATCAGCCCTTAATTGAATTCCCCTCTGTTGAGGCAAACTGGAGCTCCAGCCCTGGGATTTCCTTGGATTGTTCCCTCCCGTGAAGCTTTCATGATGTTTCACTCGTGTGCCTGGCACTTCTTAACGACCTCACATAGAGCTGTATGCAAATCGGCTTAATGAACTGCGGATGCTCTCAGCTGGCAAGAGGAAGGAGGAGCATCAAGCCATTAGTGTGGTGTGTTCAGGTGCCAACACCAGTGTCAAAGGCAGCAGTCTGGGCTCCTAGTGCCAGCAGCTACGGTGGATGTGAGGCTGGGTGGATTAGACTGCTCTTTCTACAGTCCCACCGTGCTTGTACTCCTTGCAATATAATCTAAATTGCCCTGTGAATAAACTGCAGGACAAGGACCCCCACGAGCCATGGGAGGCTTCTGCTCCTCTGGGAGCTCTGTGTTCCATGTGGGCTCTGCAGTCCTGCACCAGAAGCTGGTGGGGAGCATTTCTCCCCTGCCAAAATGGCTGGTGCAGGTTTGGTGCACGTTTGGTGCAGGTTTGAAGATAGTGGCCAGGTTCAGTCAAGAGTCCAAGTCCTCAGGCAAATTGAGGTGATGAGGTAGGTCCGAGGTCAAGCTGCACAGTCAGCTTGTGGGGCAGGGTCAGGGTCAGGGTCAGGGTCAGGGTCAGGGTCAGGATCAGGGTCAGGGCCAGGGTAATCAGGCTTGGAAACAGCCCAGTGGTCACCAGACAAATCCATAGAATCATTACAGCTGAAAAAGACCTCTAAGATCACAAAGTGCAACCACTAACCCAGCACTGCTAAGACCACCACTAAACCATGTCCCTAAGCACCACAGCCTCATGCCTTTTGAATATTTCCAGGGATGCTGATTCCACCACTTCCCTGGGAAGCCTGTTCCAATGCCTGACCACCCCTTCCCTGCAGAAATTTTTTTCCTGATATCCAATCTAAACCTCCCTTGGTATAATTTGAGGCTGTTTCCTCTTGTCCTTGTTGGACACCCCTATACATGAGGCAGGTCCAAAAAATGGGATCAGCTCTCGGCTGTGCCATCTCCAGTCTGACCACAAGCCCTGGGAGCCAAACCACTAAAGTGGTGAGCTGAGGGTGCTGCCAGTACCTAATTTCCAGGCAGCATCCCACCATCCCCACGACCAGACCGGAGGCACCCCTCCTCAGTCATCCTTCTCCCAAGCTGGAGGTGGTTTTAGGCAAGATCTTTTCACATCTTTTCACAGTATGTGATCATTCACCTCTTATTCCTCCTGCTAAGTCACTCCAAGCCCCACAGGAACCTTGTGCCCTTTCTCCGTCTCTGAGAGGTGACAAGAAGGAGCAGAGCTTCCGTGTCACCACCTTTCTCTGGTGACAAAGGACCATTTCTGGCCATTTCAGCTGCTTTGGCTGCTCCCCACCTTGGGGCCAGCCTGCCACCTCGTGTTCAAAGCTGGGGATTTTCAGAGTGGTTTTGCTCGGGGCATTGAAAGTGCATCAGGCATTACTTACTTGGTTTGTATTTAGTACTCTTAAAGTCCAGAAGAAATGAAGAAAACCTTGAAGAGCTTAGCTCTGTGGGGGAGCCAGGGTGCACCAGCAACCACTCCAGTGTCCCCAGTGCTGGCTTTGGTGGGGCACTACTGATTTCGGATAGGTTCTTGCCTGGTGTTTCACTGCCTAAGCAAGGGTGAGAACTCCTGGATCCTCAGCATCTGTTTTAGCCTGTCCCTGCTACAGTGCAGGATTTGGGTCCATTCTTGTGGCATTCCCTGCCACTGGATGTGACCTTTCTCGCCTTGAGCCTGGCCCATGATTTTCAGCACCAATACAAAAAAGCCCATGGAAGCTTGGTTGCTTTTTTTTACTGAAGCTCTCAAGCATTTTTGAGGTGCTCATGGGCATCAGAGACAGAGATATGAGCTCAAGATTCAACTTGTGGGGCATCAGTAGCCACCAAGTAGTGGCTGGGGGCCAGGGGAGATGCTCAGGGTACCTTGCACAGCCCTAAATACCTGTGTGAGCCAAGGACTCCAGGTCCTCATACGCCTCAGGGGCTTCATCTCAAACTGGAGCCTGCTCGCCTCCCACTTGGCTCCTTTTACTTCCATCACTCTTCACAAGCATTAAGTGTTCATTAGGAAGGATAGATGTTTATAGGGTGTAAGATTTTTTCCAGATTATTTTTTAGTTTTCCTAAATACTCCTGAGAGCATGACAAATCCTTCTCATAAATCCTATTAGTGGTTAATGAACCCAGAGGGACATGTGCCATCATCTTGTTGAGCTCTGCTGCAGCTTTTTACAGAGATTCTCTTTTATTGCTCCCATATTTCATAGTTTCTTTCATATTTCTCTTTTCTTCACCATCACCCTTTCTACCCTTGGTATGCCATTTTCCTCCTGTCCCTGTTCTTTCTCAAGCAGTGGGATGTGCCATATGTGCCCCACTCATGGGACAGACAAACAGAACACATGTGATGTACAGAGGCTCTGCAGGATGGCAGGTACGGGTAAAATATTCACAAAAACATCGCATTTACCCAATTGTACTGACTTTTGCAGCTCCCAGCCAAGGGGTGATGGCAGCTGGGGTAGCTGTTCCCTGCCCATGGCAGGGGAGTTGGAATTAGATGGTCTTTAAGGTCCCTTCCAACTCAAACCATTCTATAACTCCATGATCCCAGGAAGGCAGCTTCACTCAGCTTTCACAGTGGACATGTAGGGACAGCTGTAAAACAGTGATAGGTCAGAGACAGCTTAGAAATGGGGAGAAATATTGTTTCATCCTCCTTGTTTTGGATTTAATTTCTCACACGGGCCTGATTCCTCTTCTTCTTCCACAGGCAAAGAACTTTACAGCTGAGAACTTCCCACCTGTTTGATTACAGTTATCATTCACAGATACACACATGACTACCCATGGGTGATGACTCGACCAGGCACTACACAGTGCTCAGCATGCCCGTGCCAAAAGTCAGTTTCTGGGGCTAAGGGGAGGCACCAGCTGCTTCCTGAAATGTGCTGGACATCACGTGGCATGTCTGTGTCTGGTGTCACCCACAGAAGTCACGCTGAGATGGGGCAATTCTGCCTCGTGAGTCACCACAGGCTGAGCAAGGCAGAGTTGTGCTGCTGCGTCTGAAGTGAGCTTCCCTTTCCTTCTCCTGTGGCTGGGCCAGCTGGGAATTAGCCTGCAGGATCAGCTGTCTGTGTGTGCTGAGATGAACCAAAGGAGAGCTCGATGGCGATGATTTTTCCCTATTAGCGGCAGGCTGCGGACGCAGTCTGGCAGAGTGGCACCCATTGAATTCTGCCTGGGTATTGAAGAGCCTCTTGGCAGCCCGTCTGGAGGATGACTTATGGGTTTGTTTTCTTGCTGAGCCTCCAACTCATGTTCAGTACAGGCCAGGCTGAGTCAAATGTTCACATTTTGCTAATATGGCATGTGTACATGAGGCATGATGTACATGAGGAAACATGCTACTGCAGAGACCCAGCCATGTGTGCGCACTCCTTGGGTTCCTTGCTCCTGAATACCAGTGCTGCTCAAGGCAGGAGGTAAGGCCGTGGCAGACCCTGTTGTTGGCTTGAGCCTTGGCTGCTGACCTGCTCATCCAAGTGCAAAATAGTGTGTAAGATGATTAAATCATCTTCTAAAGAAGGTCTGGAATCCCAGCTTTTCCAGTAAACAACCAGGTAACTGTTTACTGGAACAGTGTGAACCCCAGCCAAGAAATTGTGCAGAATGCTAAAATAATTGAAAATGACCCCATATGTCCTCATAGCAGCAAGTCCTTTAATAAGATGAAGAGAAAGCACAAGGCACATTTCCAATTACTTTAACATGCATAAAAAATCAGGTTATGCCTGGTCACGGCTCTGTGATCTTACAGTGGAATTGTTATTTGGTACTGGCTTGCTCTTGCATCTTTATTGCTTATTTAAAGTGTGCCACTGCTTGGACTGGAGTTTTGTAATAGCGGCACTTTAGGCTTCCACGTCTCTTGCCTCAGAAAACATCACATTAAAACTTGCTCAGCTGTACAAATCCCAGCCCTGCAGACAGAATACAAAACATCGCTGGCGCCTTCCTGGACTCCCTGCAAAGCACTGGCAAAGCCGACCCCAAATCTGCAGCAGTGATCACACCCCTGTGACTGTCCCCTCTCACCACACTCTGTGACAGTGCCCTGCTGGCTTCTGCTTTGATGTGACAACCCCAGCACACACCAGTTGGACCCCAGCACTGGAGTGCATCTACCTCCACTCCTCCACCAAAGTGTGTTTACGTCAGCTCTAGAGCACAGTTTTAAATTATTAAGCATTTTCCTACCTCCAGGAGCTGGGAATGGTGTTTCTGGAGTGAGGAGGTGCTGGGCTGCACAGGCAGTGCAATAAACTGATGTTGTCCTGCTCTTGATGTTGTCTGTGGTACCCAGAACTGCTGGGGGGTTTGTGACAAATGTCTCCTGTCCCAGCTTTGTCCCACTGCTGTGTGGTGACATGTCCCTCTCTTTTGCTAAAATCTAACTTGGTTCATGGACACAATATAATAGCCTTGAAAACAGGGGGGAATCTCTTCTCTCAGCTCGCTCCCACAACCACTGCCACACCCTGGGAGCCAACCTGCCAAAATTGCCCTCAAACTCCCTAAGATGGGAATCAGGACAGAACAACCCCAATAATGCTCTGTAGGATATGGTCTTGCTTTTCCATTGAGACAGAGGGAGCTGCAAGTGAATTTTTTTTTCTTGTGGTTAGCCTTGTAGAATGCTTTTTCCCAAGTTCAGGCCTACCCAAGCATGGGAAGAGTCTCTCTTGGAGGCTGAAGAACATCTCCTCAAGTCCTGTAGGAAGATCCAGAGTGCTGAACTCTTGGCTGTGTGGGTTCAGGTGCTGAAGGACCAAGAAACATCAAAGCCTGTTTAGCCAAGCCCTGCACAGGCTTACTGGTGTAGGCCCCAAGGAGCCATGATGGCTGGTGGTGGCCCTGGACAGTGATGAGCTCTTGGCCCAGAGCAGTCTGTGGGTGACTTGAGTGACCTGTGGACCTTGTACTGGCAGCAGTGCAGAACCTCAACCAGCTCAGAAATGGGAATTAGTCCCATGGAGAAGTTAACTGCCAACCCAAGCCTGGTCTGTAGGAGTGGAGAGTTGGCACTGGATAAAACTTTGCGACTTCTCTGGATCAAGGATCAAGAATGTGGAAAATCCCATCTAGGTTTTTCTTATGATCCCCCTCCCATCTGGACTTTGTTTTCCCGCAATCTTTAGTTTTCCCCTTGGAAAAGACACGTGCTTTTCCCTCCAGCCCTTTGGGATGGAGCTGAACCCATGCAGAAACGTTGAATGTTGCTGAGGTGGAGGTGGACACCTTGTTGAGACTGGAAATTAAGATGAGCAGGGTAAGAGGGTGCTGCTTCATGGTGTTGCACACCTTTTCTCCCAGCCATGGGTGGTGGTGTGGAACTGCGACATATTGGTGGAATACAGGAACTTTCTGAACTCTTGGGGTGTACAGATCACAGGTGGGCAGTTCCTTCTTACAGGTGAATGGACAGGAGGTGTCAGGAGCAAAGGGCAAAGGCTTCTGAGGCTGTGGAAATCTGATAATCCTTGGTGGCCCTGACATCTGCTATGTGCTTTGTGTTATAGAATTATAGAATGGTTTAGGTTGGAAGGTTGGAAGGGACACTTGAAGGTCATTTTGTCCAAGGTCCCTGCAATGAGCAGGGACATCTTCAACTACATCAGTTTGCTCAGAGCCCAGTCCAACCTGGCCTTGAATACCTCCAGGGATGGGACATCCACAGCTTCTCTGGGCAATCTGTGCCAGTGTTCCACCATAATCACTGTAAAGCACTTCTATCTAACTTAAATCAATCCTCCTTCAGTTTAAAACCATCACCCTGTGTCCTATTCCAACACACACAGATAGAAAGTTTGTCCCCAGCTAAAATGTTTGTCCTTCAATTGTGTTCTAGACAAAATATCCTGTCCAAAAATATGTTTAGGAGCATCATTCCTATATAGGCTCCTAACATGTGCCAGCACCCATGGGAGTTCCTGTCTCTGGTAGGATCTAGGTGCTAGCTATTGTTCACACATCTGGCTTCCAGCTGTTGTTTTGGCAGATGTGCAGGGACCTGGGCTGGCTGGAAGAGAGCAAACACAAAATACAGGGTGTCCTGCATGGGAACAGGGTTGGAAGGGAATGTTCTGTGTCTCTGCCTCCAGCTCACTGAATCACATCGCCCGTGCCTGGACAGCAGCCTCCATCGGGCATGTTCCTGGCATTGTGCTTCCATGCACAGCCCTCTCTGTGTTCTCCCGAGACTCGTGAGCCTGAGCTCTGTGCAGCTCGACAGAGGATATAAAGAGGCTGACAAGAAAAATCCATAGGAACAGGAGGTGCTCACAGGCTATCATTGTCCTTAGGGAACTGGGATAAAGTCATGGCAGAAAGACATAGGGAAATAAAGTCAGACAGATAAGTAGATGCTGCTAAACCAAACCTAGTGCAAAACAAACCTGACCTTATGTTTTCAGTGTCACCTTTTTCCCCATTCCAGAGTCTAAAGTGGGCTTATGAAAAAGAGGGAGAATGACATTTTACAGGGGAGGATAATGATAGGAAAAGGGGGGATGGTTTTAAGCTAAAAGAGGAGAAATTTAGATTAGATATTAGGAAGAAATTCTTCCCCGTGAGGGTGGTGAGGCCCTGGCACAGGTTGCCCAGAGAAGCTGTGGCTGCCCCATCCCTGGAAGTGTCCAAGGCCAGGCTGGATGGGGCTCGGAGCAACCTGGGATAGTGGAAGGTGTCCCTGCCTATGGCAGGGGTTGGAACTGGATGATCTTTAAGGTCCTTTCTAAACACAAACCATTCTGTGATTCTGCTATTGCCATGAGTCTGTGCCCAGCTTTTCAGTACAAGCACTTTGGAGCTCAGCAGCTCCTCACCAATTTATTCTCATGGGGGCTGAATTTCTGCAAATGTAAGGTTTGAGCCTTTTTTCTTTTCAAATTTTTCATTTGCTTTGCTAATGTCAGCCTCCAGAGGGCGAAAACCCTTTGGAAAGACGCTGGGAATCGCTCCAGCCAAGCTGCAGCTGATCTGCTTGCAAAACCGCAGCAGGAAGACCCGTCATAAGGAATTCCCCCCCAAAATCGTGCATTTCCCGACTCATTTCTGTGATGACGTCTCCGCCTCCCAAGCCTGACCACTGCTGGGAAGCCCAGGGCGGTGAACAGGATGAGGGAAGTGGAACGTGAATTCCTGAGTCGGGGCTTCCTGGAAAGCTTTAGGGATGATGAAACCGGCTGGTGCCTTCCGTCAGGTGGGAAGTTTTTTGGTGGTCTGTCCCAGGAGCTGCTCCACAAGCCAGAAACCCCGGGCGATGCACAAAAATCCCTAATGCTGGTGATGCAGAAGTTATTTACTTGGAAATATCCTTGCAAAGTGCTGTGGGGAAAAGGGGAATCTGCCACTTGCCAGCTTCAGAGGGGGTACAAAATCCTGCCAGATCAGCACATCCTGGTTCTCCAACCCTAACCCAGAGCCCAAAGCCATGGAGAAATGTGTCCCAGGACACCCAGTATTAAAGCAAGGGCGGGATGCTTTTAAAACAACACACACATTGCTGTTGCTGAAGACACCCAATTCCTGGAAGTGCTGAGCGCCTGCTCTGAAAAAAAACCAACCCAGGTCTTTTGTGTACATCTACACAGAAACTGGAAAAAGTAGGAACTGGTGAGAATATTATAGTCATGGTCAGAGAGATTCTTGTCAGAACAAACAGGTTTTAAGAGAATGTGGAGATAATATGGAATGAGATAAGATGGACTGGAGGTAAGATGGAAATGAGTCTGGGAATGGAAAGGAAATGGTGCTTAGGAAGGCGACTGAAGGAGAAATAGGATTGCTGGGGCCCTCAGTGTAAGGCATAATTCAGTGTGTACATACACACACATCAGCTATACCACTAATAAACTCCCTCTAAATAGTATAATTCAATTCTGGAGTTTATTTATGGTGAGGTGGGAGGTCACAAGCCACAGGCTTGCCCCAGGCATGCTGCTGGGCTATGGGAGGAAGTTGCTGTCAGCAGCAGGGACCCAGCACCGCTGCATCCATCCTGGCACCATCACTGAAACAGGCTGAGTAATTAAATCATTTACTGCTACATTTCTGTCAGATCTCATTACACAGCACCTGAGTTATTTTTCCAGTTGAGTGATTGCCTGGATCCTTCTGTGGTGATGCTAAATATCCCATCCCTGATGAAAACCCTGCAATAGCCTCAGAGGGGATATTTGATCAGGGCTGGCATTTTCTTCTGCAGCAATAATGCTGTCAGGATATAATCCTGCTGTGGAAGTGGCCCTGCCTCACTCATCATCGCAGCCCACCATGGACAGAAGGGGAGAAGTTCAGAGAAGGGATGCAGGGAAGATCAAACATGAGTAGGTCAGGGCTTCTTGTCCTTGAAAAGAGATGGGTGGCAACACGGTGAGGCTTATGGAACTGGGAGAGGACAGGCTGTTCAGTGCTTCAGCCACTGACAAATAAAAATAAATAAATAGAGAGATAAGGCATCATCTGGGGTTGCCAGGCTCCAAACAGACAAATCAGCCAGTGTTTGGCACAAGGTCTGGCATGGAAGATTTGGATGGCAAAGGCTGTCCTTCTTTCTCCAGAGGACCCTGGGTGGTCACAGGAGAGAAACCCACAGAGAGTCACCCAGCACCCAGAGACTCCTGGAGCTGCAGGATCTCCCCAAGCCACAAACAGTCTGAGACAGGAGGGTTTGCAGAGGGAATGACATTACCTGTGGTTATGCCTTTCCCAGAAATCTGCTTCTGGAGCCAGAGGCAGGACCATGGGGGACTGGGACATGGGGCAGCCTGGTACAACAGCCCTGTCCCATTCCTGTAACCCTCAGACTGATGTAAAGCAACTGCAGCAGAGACAGCCGTGGCAGAGCCTTTGCAGCTCACCTCAGCTGCACTATTTCTCGTCTTGCTTTTGTAGCACCGGTGTGGGAGGCTTGTGCCAGCACAGATGCTGTCCTGATGCCAGTGCATTTAGAAAAACACCTGGAAACAGATCCCCCATGTTCATCCATCTGTGATATGCCAAGCTAAGGGGTCTTCCCTCTGCCTCAGCTCTCTTTTGTATCCAACAAAACCTGAACGGTTTTTTGCACAGTCCAGCATTAACAGCACAGATGGAGCAACTATACTGGAATATGCATGGCTTTTAGTCAGAAGGAATAAATTATAATGGACACAGAGGCCATTTTCTATGGCTAGGACTGGCATAAATATCTCTTACAAAAAAAAAGACCAACAAAACCTCCTTCTCCCTGTGTCTGCTTTCCCATCTGTAATAATCGCCCTGGCCAAAAGCTTGTGCAGATCCAGCTTGGGCTCAGAGTTTTTAAAAGTGACATCTTTTGGTTTTTAATTTGCATGTATCTGACATTGGAGGGGCTAAACATGAGCACAGCAAAGCTCATGCATTTTTTTCTTTGCCACTTTTACTGTTTTGAAGTGGTTTGTGCTGAAGAAGTGTCAAATACAGGGAGCAGAAACAAGGCTGTTGTCAGTGCAAACACACCTTCACAGCATTTCCCAAACATTTTGCCTACGTTCTTCATTTTGTGCCAATGTTCAACATGCTCCTTTCATTTTCTTTTTCTTCTGTATTTTTTCTCAGAAAAAAATAAACCAGACAAGGTTCGAAGGCAGAGAACATGCCGAGTGCTTCAGAGAGCCTTTCTAGTGAAGCTTGTCAGGTCCTTCATCTGGAGTTGCTTGGCTTGACAGCCTGTGAACTCTCATTTCTTTAACCAAAGCCCTGAAAACACGATATTCTGCTTAAACTACCCTAACCCTTTTAACTACTCTAACCCTTTATAGCTGTTTAAGCTGCTTAAGAGTCAGCTACGGTTCAGATCAATTCAGACGCTGAAGCGTGGTGGAGTAGCCGAATGCTGTAAACTCTCCTGGCTTTGAAATGATCTCAAAATTGAAAATTGTTCAACTGGTAGTATTTAAATATTCATTGCTCTAAATCTAAGAAAATTTGCTTTTAAATAGGATTGAATTACGAGCCTGAAAGAGATTTGCAGCATAAAGCCCCATTTGCAGAGAGCCTGAGTAGCAGTTTTAAAGTTATTAACTTGTGCAGTTAGGAAATTCCTCCTTAAGTGGCATCTTTAACAAATGCTTCACGAAATTGCCTTCAACGATCAAAAAATACAGATGCAATTAATTTGTCTTGAGTTTTAAACCTCACTGGCATCAACAAAACGAGCTGTATTTTATCTCCCTGGCTGCCAAGCTGAATGCAAAACCTGGCAGTGACATAAAATCAGTACAGCTCGATGGTTTTGTGCTCGTTTCCTCAGAGTCATTAAACCAGTTGTAGTGGGGATGTGCAATCGCACAAGTGGACAGACACAAACCCAAACCTGTCACTGGGGTGAGATGGAGTGAGCCCAACCCCAGGCACAGGGTGAGTTGTTTTGAAGTTCCAAGTGCTGTGAGGGCCATCCTTTGAAACTGCAGCAGCCCGGGTAGTCGTGTGCATCAGTAACAGAGCCCATGGGTTGGTGACAATTTCCCCTTTGTCGTAGGGGTCAGGGGAGGTGACACCAGCCTGGGTGAGGAGCAGATGCCTCCTTGTACAACATGATGCGATGTTTGCAGCCAAGTGTTTTTCCAGCTAAAAGAACAGGATGTGATTTTCCTGGCTGAACCAGGGCGAGACCTTGTTGAGTCACCTCTCCAGCCTCTGCCTGACTGAGAAGCGAGTTAAATATCAAACTCTCCAGCAGAACCCATTAACCAGCTCCATCACTGCCAGGAGCCACTGGGAAGCAGTGGGAAGTGATGTGATGTGGTGATGTGCTGAGCATTGAGTTCCTTTGAAATGCCCAGCAAAACCCTGTGGGGACCCAGGTCTCAACCTGGAGGATGCTGGGGAGCCTGCTCACTGCAGCAGTGGGGATGGATGTCCTCCAAACCACCACATGTCCCACGTGGGGCTTGATGGGATTCCCCCTGCACCATCACCCCAGCTGACAGCGGGTGCAGGTCCTTGGCATGGAACTTGAGCTCCTACCTCCCACGAGAGATCCTGCAAGACCCACTTAGCCCTTTCAGAGATCACAACATAGAATGGTTTGAGTTGGAAGGGACCTTTAAAGGTCATCTAGTCCAACCCCCTGCCATGAGCAGGATCTTCAACGAGACCAGGTTCTCAAAGTCCCATGCAATGTGGCCTTGAATGTTTTCCAGAGATGGGGCATCCACCACCTCTCTGGGCAACCTGTCCCAGTGTTTAACCCTCATCGTAAAAAGAGGGTGGTCTAAATCTACCCTCCTTTAGTTTTAAACCATTATCCTTTGTTCTATGACAACAGGACCTTCTAAAAAGGACCACTTAACCTTCACAGACTCCAGCCTGGAACTGGTGCTAACGCTGGTACCAGTCATGGCAGTGTTGGGCATAAGTTGGGACATAGGGACTGTCCCCAGTCTTTAACAAGGAATTTCAGGTGCTTTCGTGTTGCTGGTAATGGAGGTTTTCTAGAGCTTGAGGATGGGGAGTCTATGGGGTGACTTTAATGTGGTAACATCAACTTGCCAGATGCTCCAAAACCCACGAAGTGCAGGAAAATAGCTGCTTACTCTGGTCAAAATATGCATTCTTTTTATCTTCGGAAAAAACTTTCCTCTGGAAGGAAATGGCTGCACATTTAGAGATGGGAGGTGTAAGATGCCAGCATTTCAGTGCTGAAAATAACACCTTGTGCTTTTTGTCCAGGCCTCAGGAAAAAATGTGAACAAATGATGCAGAGGATGGGTGCTGCAAACCTGAATGTCACGCTGTCACCCCTTCCCTCCCTCCGGCTGGAGATGCCAATGGGGAACATCTGGCCTTCCCCTGGAAACCACCTGCAATTTATTGCTCCAGCATTAAAGGCTGGACTGTGAGCCCAAACATCACCCTTGGAGCAGCAGGGTGTAAATCTGTGTGCTGACCACGGGACCACCACCGTGGTGGGGCAACTCTTGGTCGCCTCCTGCTGTCATCTCCAGCCTGGAGGAGGTCTGGGAGAGCTCAGCAGCTCTCATGCCTCTTGCAGCCTCATCTAAGAGATGTTAATTGTGCTGGGCTTGCTTGAACCCTGGCTCTATAATTAACAGTGCTACATCAGCAGGCGCTGACGCCACAGTGATGATCGTGCAGCTCATTTTCCAGGAGCTGCTGGGACTCCAGACAAACGAGGGGTTATTTCAGGTGACTTGCCTGTCATGGAGTTTCCCTGGGTCTGTCCATCCCCTCTGAGTGCAGGTTCGCCATGTAATGGCAGTGGTGGATTTTTTATGGCAAATAACTAATTAGTCTGATTGGGAAACGCTCCTAGAGTTGGAAACACGGTCCTGTGGGTTTTGTATGGAGACCCAGTGGGTGACTCTTGAGAAGGGAGATGGGACCTGGCCTGGGGACCCAGCCCCAGGGCAGCACTGGGCACAGAATCACAGAATTGTCAGGGTTGGAAGGGACCTCTGGGGAGCACCCAGTCCAACCCTCCTGCCAAGGCAGGGTCACCTGGAGCAGGTGACACAGGAATGCGTCCAGGTGGGTTTGGAATGTGTCCAGAGAGGGAGATGCCACAACCTCCCTGGGCAGCTCCGGGGCAGTGTTGGAGGTGCTAACCCCAAAGGGAGGGTTTGCTGCCTTAGAGAGGATGTTTTCACATCTTCAAACACCCAAAACCCAAACTGGAGGGTCAAATCCCCTGTGGTTTTTGTACACTGCGGCAAGTGTGCCAAAATCAGTGAAGCTGAGAGCTCTTTTAGGATGTGCACCAGCTGCTGTATCACTGTCTCTCCCACTGATACACATCTATTCATTTAAAATCTGGCATGCCATCCCAGTTTGGTTCCTCCAGAAGGGTCTGGAATGGGACAGACCACCTCTGGGTCAGGGTGTCAGGCTCAGTCCAAGACCCACATGGCCATCCATGGCAGCAAAGCACTGCTGGCATCATTCACCCACAGGGATCAGGTATAGGAGTGCATCACCTTGGGGGTAGATGCAGGAAAACAGCCCACTCCAGCCCTTCCCACCCCACAGCCTTCCAGTCTGAGGTCCTCAGGGATGCAGCTGTAGGACATAGAGCAGGGGAAAGCAGAGCAAGACAAAGGGAGTGGGAAACAACAGTAATGACTTGAGGGTCTTTCAGTATGAGGTGCAGAAAAAACAGGTTACTTTTAATTATGCCATCAAAAGAGCTTTTTTTAGCCCCAGCATGGAATTGCTCAGATGTCCAGGGGGCACACTGAGCTCCTTCCATGGCACGTGCCCACGCTCATGAGTTCAAAGATTGTGTGTGCCAGGGACCTGCCAGAATCTGGTCCTTGCCAGACCAGCTTTTATTTCCCTCCCAGATCCAGAAAATCTCATTGATTTGACTCTTTGGCTCTTCCTCCCTCAAGCTCATGGTGCGACCGAGTAGCTGCATTTGCTGAGCAAGTGTCACCCCCAATTTGTGTCACTGCAGGAGGGAGAAGAGCCAGGGCTATTAACGTGTTTTTTATATTAATGTCCCTATTTCTAGGCTAACAGCAAGACCAAGGGATATTTTACAGAAGCCTGTGCACTTTATACCAGGCAACAAATCCTGATTCAGCCTGTTACATAAATTATTTATCACAATCACAGAAAGTTAGAGGAGGGGAAGGCTGGATAAGTCCAGACAAGGTGGTTGATGGAGGCACAGTGAAAGCAAAGCCATGGTGAGGAAGGCTCCTGATTTCAAAAGGGCAAAGCTCACAAACTCAGCATCACCAGAGCCTGGCTGCAAATACCACCAGTGTGAGGACAATCAGGGCCTTCTCAGCCTGAAGGCTCCAGGGAAACCTCACTGTGACCTTTTGTGTTTAAAGGGGGTTTATAAAAAAGAGGAAGAGTGACTTTTTACATGGACAGATAGTGACAGGACAAAGGGGAATGGTTTTAAACTGACAGTGGAGAGATTTAAATTAGTTTTTAGAAAGAAATCCTTTACTAGGAAGGTGGTGAGGCACTGGCAGAGGCTGCCCAGAGAAGCTGTGGCTGCCCGATCCCTGGAATTGTTCAAGGCCAGGCTGGATAAGGCTTGAAGCAACCTGGGATAGTGGAAGGTGTCCCTGCCCATGGCAGGGGGTTGGGACGAGATGAACTTTAATGTCCCTTCCAACCCAAACCGTTCTGTGTTTTTCTGATTCTGCAAGATCCAAGGTTAGTGCAGAGGTGGATGTTATTTCAGCTTTTATCAGTGACGTGTGCTGATGGCATGTGGCTGTCTCCATGCATTGCACGTACCAAGGAGGACCGAGGTCCAGAGCAGCAGCAGCAGCAAAATGGGAACCTCTTAAATGCCCAGGCATGACACAAAACCCTGAGAAAGCCTGACCTGAGCCCAGAAAAATTTAAAACAAAAGCTAGGGAATGGGATCAGAGTCTTCAAATACCTCCAGGAAGGCGCCAAGGGACAGCCAGGGGAGGATAAATATCAGGCAGGGAAAATATTTAGTTTAGCTAAAGGACCATATTGACGCTTCAGTAAAACAGGATTATCTGTGCACAGACACATTTAATTAGAAGAAACTTCCCATGTATTTGATCAGAAGAGAGCAGAGGTGAGAGGGAAAAAAAAGGAAAAAAAAAGAAGAAAGCCATTTTCAAGTTTGAATGTCATTTTTGGAAAGGAAATTTTATAAGATGGCAACAGCAGGGGTAGGGGAAAGGGTTGATGCCCCATTCTTGCACCTCCTTAGGGGGTGTGACTAATGTGGGCAGGTTAATTCATCTTTACTGTCCAGACTATTGAATTTTTTGGGTGGTTCCCATGCCTGATTTCAGCTCAGGCCAGCTCACAGGCCCTGCTTGCAGGGCCCAGCTGGGGAGCAGAGGGCAGGTGGGTGCTCCCTCCCCACAGGGCAATTTGGAGGTGCCACCTGTCCTGGAAGCTGGCAGAGCATCAGTGCATCCTCTTCCCATCACTGCCAGTCCCTGCTCCACCATTCTTCTGCCACAGAAATGACAGCCAGGTTCAGGGTAAGGCCCTTGGAAAAGGAAGAAAAGGTCAAAAAACACAAAAAGAGGAAAAAATTGAGTTTTTGCCACTTGTGGACAGCTGTGATTTTCAGGTGTGAGGTCCCTGGTCCCGTGGAGTTGTTTTGCTTTACAAAGCCAATTGCTCCACACCCCAATTTTGTGTCTTTCTTCCATCAGTGTTATGGGCATCACTGCCACATCCCTTGCACAGGGCTCATAGAGGGAGCATCCCTGCTCTGGGGAGACAGAACAGGCTGGGGAAAAAGGCAGGAGTGACTGGGTTTCTCTTGGAGGGACAGGGACTGAGGATACAGGACAGGCCTGTTGGCTCAGCTCTGGAGCTGGACCTTCCTCCCAGCTGTCCTTGCCGAGATGGGGCAAGAGGAAGGCGGAAGGTCTAACCAGGGAGCCAGCATCGCCATAGATTTATTCCCAGCTCAAAAATCTAATTTAAAGGGCAAATTAATTAATGGGAAGTATGGGTTGGGAACACTGCCTTCATCCTTCCCCTTTTGCTGGGGCTCATCACTTCACATCCCAAATCTCACCCATATGCTCCTTGAGGGAGGCTGGTACAGGAGCTGTTGGGGCAAGACTTTTCTCTGAGTTTCACCCTGAATTTTTTTCTGATCAGTTTGCTTATGGGGAGTTTCATCTCTGTCCTTCGAGGTTCCCCACTTGTAAAATGACAGTAACACTGCCAGCCTCAGTAGAAAGGCACCTGGAGCTCTGCTCACTGGGGAGAGTGGTAAGACAGCTGGTTATTCTTAAAATAAATTATCAGTAAGAGAAGAAGCCACAAAAAGCATTCATCAGCTATTGAAGGACCCTGGAAGATCAATGGTTTCGTTAATATCATTATTGCCAAGTATTAGCCTGGAAAGATCAGAGCTGCCAGAAACAAAGTCAGGCAGATTAATGTCCTGCCCCAGTCCCAATTTCCCGCTGAGCCTGACAGGTCCTGGCAAAAGCTCCTGTGCCCAGAAATGTATTTGAGACCAGCATGCTTACAGATTATTTCCTTCAAATGAAATCCAGGCGAAGTTAATCTCATCTGTAGAGGGCAGGGAGCAGACAGGTGAAGCTGGTGCAGCAGCCCAGGGGTCCTTGAGGGCATTGGAGAAGAAACTGGGGAGCAGGAGGAGAGACACAAGTGCTACAAGGGCTTGGAGTACGGTGCAACGACTGTGAGCTGCCAGAAACACCCACAGCTGCCACAACAGGCAGATCCTCCATTATCCATCCAGATCCCTGCACCCCAGAAAGTAAGGAAAATTAAATTAGAGTATCCCAAAAGAAACTATAAAGCTCATGGATGCTCACACAGAGAAACGGCAGCTGCATCCTAAATGGTGTGATAAACACCTCAGGGGTTGCCACCAGGCATGTACTTAATGAGTACACAAATGATGGTTCCTCTTATTTCTCCTCCATCTTCCCATTTCCTACCAGTTGCCCTGGAAACTTCCCCCTCGCAGCACTCACAGGAGCAAAGTCCAAGAGGAGAAAAAGACAGCTGCAAACCCTTTGTGGGGTAAAGCTCGCAGCCAAGCGATGCCAGAGGAGGATTTTGGGGTGAGCTGTGCCTGTACCAACCTGCCTCCCTCCCACACACTGCACAGCTTGGCCCTGTGACCCCAGTGATGGGCACAGACCGCATCCCACAATATCCCCCACATCCCACACCGAGCCCACACCGCCGCCTATCTCTCCACAGGTTGTTCACACAAGGGCTGCACGGACCATCCCTCCGACACAGACACTGCTGCAATCCAGAGAGAACTGGCTGATGTACAAGGAACCAGAGGGGTGAATGACCTCCCAGAAGAGCCCAGGGTGCTTTTCCAGTCGGGATGTAAGCAGCCACACCCAGAGGCTTGCAGTTAGTTCCCAATTAGGATAAACACCAATTTGGCTAAGGCAGGAAGAAAGTGCACCAGATGTCTTGTTCTTCTGCACCTGCAGTTCATGGGGGGAAAAAAAGAAGAGAATTATAAGATACAATCCCAATGCTCATTTGCATTGGAGGAATTAAAAAGCCATGGATCAGCAGAGCCAGCCTATCCTGAGAATGCCGGGCCATGCTGGAGGTGCCTCTGGAGGGCTTTGTCCCAGCAAACACTTGTCACCCTAAGGGTAAATGCCATGTCCACACCTCATGTCCCAGCCCCAGCAAGCAGGACTGGGGCAGCAAGTGTTTTGTGCAACCCACACCAGAAATTTTGGTCTCTGCTCTGAAGCAAGATGCCCACAGCAGGCAGAGGAGGCTGTGCTCTCATCATGCTTCCTTGTGCCCTCTCATTTCACACGCTCTGCTGTTCAGAACTGCCATCCCAGCACCCAAATCCCACCCCTCCTGCCTGTCCCAAAATGGGGGCACCACAAAGGGCAAACCCCACCTCTCATCTATAATGCACTCTCAAGTACATTTTCAATGCAGATTTTGTATAAAATGCACTTTTATGCATATTACATGTATTTTTAAAGATCTTTACATTCACAGCTTTACCTTTTTAGCCAGACTTCACCCATTTGAGCTGCACATCACAGTTTGCGTATTGCCCACGACGCCTTGAGTAAGACAAAGATGAGAACAAGGACAATCTCTGCTCCTGTGGAGTTAAGCCTCCAGGTCACAAACACATTGATCCCACCTGCCTGGTTTATTTTCTTAAGGCTTAAGAGAGCTGGCTCAGAGGAAGGGTTCGGGCACTGGGCTTGTGGCTCCTCACACCGCCCACGCTGCCAGGAAATACGCTGCCTGTACGTGGGGCTCAGCTGCTCTCAGATATTTTTCCCTGCACACCCCCAGAGAAAGAAAATATTTATGTATTATACACCTATAAAAATACATAGTAATAATATAGGAAAATATGTAAATATAGAAATAGCATAATATATTAAAATATTTATGTGGTATCTCTAAATATGTAATGTATGTAATGTATGTAATACATAATAAATAAATATATTGCACACACGTATACATATGCATACAACAAAAAGTTGAAAATCTGAAATGGTAAGAGCCAGGGAAAAGGTCAACATCCAGGTGCAATCAAAGGAGGGAACGATGCTGCAAGTGTGCACAGCACAGATGAAGCCAAGGATTGCCCAAATCTTGGCCTGTTCCACGACCTGCCATCAAGATGAATTAAATGCATCCCAACAACCCAGGGACCAAACAGCTTCCTTGTTCCTCCTCAGCAGCTCCAGGCCAAGGCACCTCCACAACATGCCTGCTTTGTGGTGCCTCTTCAGCTGGCTAAATCCTCTTCTCAGGACCATTTTTCTTTTTGCTTTACCTTCAGAGCCCATCAGAAAATATGAGTGACTGCCAGGACGGGGAGCTGCAGGGTGGGGTTGGTGGTTCCCGGGGAGGGCAGCATGATGGCTGTAGTGCTAACAGCCTGTGTTTACCTGGGAGAACCTAGACCACCAGAAGGACATCTCCCAATTTCCCAGCTGGACTTGCTCCAAGAACCTGCTAAGGATAATTTAAAGCCAACTATTGATTGAGCCCAGATTTGCACACCCTCCCTGCCCTTACCAATTCTTGCCCAGATGGATCAACCACCACTGCTCCCACCACCTCTTGCCAATAGACTCATACTGGGCTCCACCTCAGAACTGCAGCCACCAAGAGCTAAACGTTTCATTGCCACCGAAGGAAAACTCCACCCCAGAGCTCCCAATAAAGGCTCTTGCTATTTGACACGATATTTCATCTGTGCATGTGTTGAAAAGCTTTAATCATGTACCTACGTATAGTTCTGCACCAGTAACTTCCAGTGCCAGCCAGAAGGAAAACACAGGACCCTCGGTAACAGAAAACATGCTGGAGGCCAAGTAAACAAAATGACAGTCTTATAAACCAGAAGCATTTGTCCCATTAAGGATTCAATCCGTAGACAGAATAACAAGGGACGAGTTATTTGGAAGTGCAGACTTTAAGGACATGGGTAATGTAACAGCAACAGAAATGCTGTGACTGCAAGACCTTCGCTCAGCAGTGACTCAGCACAGCAGCTGCTTCCTGGAAAATTAATACTTGAGCCTCCCCAAAATGCCCGCAAAGCCTTTGAAAGCTTGCAAAAACCAATCCTGGAAGCTCCATCAGCCATCTGATCTGTCACTGCTATGGGGATTAACACAGGTCCCCCTCCGCAGCACAGGGCAGGGACCTGCAGGGAGCTCCAGTAGTGACCACGGGGACTCAAGGCAGTGCTGCCAACAGAAAGCAATCATATTTTGGCCTCAAAGCTACCTCCCCGTGACCCCTGAACTCAAGAATCTCTCTCACCACCACAGGCACCCCAAGCAAGCCCCTGCCCCAACCCAAGCGTCCCTGAGCAGACGCAGCAGTTAAGGAGTTTAACACAGAATCGTGTCAAGTAACAAACACCTAGTATTTATTAATAAATTAGTACACCGGAAGGCAATTTTTCCCCTCTTTCCCCACTCCCACCCCTTCCCACGGGGCAGCTCATGCCACCCTCATACCATTATTTCTTCAAATTGAGCGTAGTACAGACTGTTCGTTACGGGAGCATAATAATTGCAAATATAATCAGACAGACTTCTTACGATGCAGCTTTTTGTACCCCACACCCCCCCGCCCCCAACCTCTTTTAATAAAAAGTGAAGTGTGATTTGAAGAGACTATTGAGACCATATAAGGTCTTTGGAGAACTTACCGGCCACGTCTGTATAAAAAACAAGAGACACAAGTGTAAAAGCATAGCTTGGTTTAAGTCTTACAGCACGAGGAGAGCGGGACCACCGGCGGCCTTCGCCTCCCCACGTCCAGCACCGGCTCCCTTTGGGGCCCCACCATTCCCACATGTAGCAAGGCAGGGTAACTCCTTACATTCGACTGGAGGCAAAGGACCTTTCCACTGCCTCAAAGGTTGGTGGGGCTTGACCCTTTTCCTTGTGGTTTAAGCGCTTCTGCTGTAGCGTTTTAGGAGCGCGATGCGTTGTCCGGGTGAAAACCATACAATAAATAACCGTGCTAGTAAAATCTCAGCAATGGATATGAGGCAAACAAGAGTACATTAAAAAAAAGTCAGCTCAGGTGGGAAGCTTAGCTGCGTTAAGAGACAGTAACCAGCAAGAATTGGGGTGGGTTTTTTGCCGTTTACTGCCCTGAGGCGAAGGGAGGTGGTGGGAGATGGTCACTCCAAGTGACAGCTTTGACAGAGGAAGGGGGTTACAGAGCAATCCCCAATTTGATGTGTTAGGTTACACCAGATTCGTGGTCTTTTAATTCTTTAACTGCAGTTTTGGATTTGTTTGTTTGTTTGTTTTCTTTTTTTTTTTAAAGTGCATCGACTGATCTGATTGGAATGAGAACAAGGAGAAGAGAGGCTCGGGGAGGGGGCAAGAGGGTGAAAAGACTTGGACTGAGCGAGAGAGTTACGGTGGAGGGGTGCAACGCTGGCAAACTGCACCCCCTCCAAAAACCAAGGACACCTCAATGAAAATACTGGCCGTATATTCTACAACAAATCCTGCCTGCGTATTGTTGGTCATCTTAACGAGTGCCAAGCTAGCTCTAGCAGATATTCGGAGAGCGTGCGGTGACCCAGTGCCTACAGTAAATCGGGAAGGTGGCTATAGACAGAGTCCAAGAGGGTCTGGCTGGCTTCCTGGCTCTTGACTCCAGCGATCTCAAATAGCCTGTCCAGCTTGTCTTCGGCCTGCGGGATCTCCTCGATCACATGGAGCTCCTCGGGGTTGAGGATGTGCAGCATGTCGTCGAAGATGGGCTGCAGGTCGCACGGGTCCAAGCGCACCTGGCGCAGGACGGTGTCCTTCTTTTCTGTAGGAGGAAAGGGGATTGGTCAAGAAATTCCTCAAGAAACCTCTGCTAACCAGGGCTTGTTCTCCTCAGTCCATCCCCTCGTGCCACCTCTGGAGAGGGACATGCCGCAAGGAGAACTGAGGGAAAAGGTGGAGGGTGACACATGATGGGGAGGGGAGAAGATGGGGAAGGCAGTGCTGCCGAGGCACCTCAGCCAGGATCCTGCAAGAGCAAACACAGCACTTGTAAATGCTGAACGGCCAATTTGGAAAAGTGAGGGCAGGAGGGGAGCCAAAAAAGCTGAATTCTGCTCTTTCAAGTTGTTTTCATTGGGTCAGCTTTATTTTTGCACCCAAATATAAATTTGGTAGATTGACTGAGCTCAGTGTTCCACCTTCATCAGAAGTTAAAAGATGATTAAATGCAACAAGTTAAATACAGTAAATTAAAGCCCCTAAAATGAAGGGGGTGACTAAGGGTACTTTATGTCTGCAGCAAAGAGGACCGAGAGTGAAAAAAAATTTAAAAAAACTCAAAAATCAGTCTGGAAATTACATTCTCCGGTTTCATCTCATGCAGAAATGCACAGGCCAACACAAGAGCCCAAAGTCAGGAAAAACACCCCCAGATACCCAGGGATGCTACAACTTCCCTGGCAGAACTTCAAAGAGTTAAAAGCCTTTTAAAGATGTTTTTCTGTCTCAAATCTTTATCATCTTCGCTAACAGGATATTCTGGTCTGGAATGAGGATGTACCTAAGTGTATCCTGGAGAGCCAGTTTTCACAGTTATTTACTTTAATGATATCGTGTGTTGGGCAGCTCTACCACGTGTGCTGACCACATGGGACATGCCATGGTGTCCCTCCTGTCCTCCCACTCTGCCCTGCGTTGGATTTGGTACCTTTGGTAATAAAAGAGCCTGTCCGGCTGAGCGCGGAGGAGCCGCTGGAGGTGGAGTCACAGCGCAGGAGAGGCTCGGCTTCGTCGACAAAGAAGCATTTCTTCTCCGAAGGAGAGGGCTCCACGGTGAGCACGGCCGCCTCGGGGGGCTTGGGGCTGGGCGTGGGCACGGGGCTCACGGGGCTGGGGCTCACCGGCAGCGCCAGCTTGTCACCTTCCAGCTGTGGGGGGAGCAAAGAGAGGGAAAATTAACGTGGGGGGACGCTATGCAATGAGTAACACCCAAACCCACCTGCACCCTGGCTTTCAAAACACCCCAGCCCACCCTCAGCAAAGGGTGACCTGTTCTGCTGGCCCAGAACAGGCCCAGGAGATGACCCGGGGTGGACATCAGCACTGGCATTTGGCACATCAGGCAGGAGGGGTAACACAACCCACACCCTTGAGACACCTGGCAGGAGCAACCACTGCACCAGCACGGCACGTGCAACCACAGCAGAGCATTTTAGCTCGGTTTTCCTCCTCAGACTCAGTTTATTAAAGCACAAAGCACAGCTCTTGGGGGCAAGAGGTGATGATGCCCAAAACCTGCTCCACACCTATTGTTTGCTAAAAGCAAGGCACAGCCTGGCTGCACAGCTCCAACCAGTGCCAAGGCAGCAGGGTGAGGGCTGTGAGATCCTTCAGGGATCTCCGGTGCAGCACATGGCTCTGGCCAGCTCCACTGATCAGCTACACCTCAAATTAATGATTTGTTTGCCCCATCTCACCCTTCCTCCTGTGAGCACCCCATTAAAACCTGATGGAGAAGTCCCATCTCACCAGACTCCAGGTTCAGAGCAAGGAAGGACAGGCAGGAGCTGGCACTGACCACAGTGTCACCTAAGGGCGTTTGCTTTCTCCTGTCCTGATGTGAGCCAAGGGCAAATGTTCAGCTCCACAGTTCCAAAGACATCAGGAGCAGCAAGCACTGCTGGGAAGCACTGCACTGGGAAGCAGCACCATTTGACAACTGACAGGTGACAAGTGACAGGACAAGATGAAATGGCCTCAAGTTGTGCCAGGGGAGGTTTATATTGGGTACTAGGAAAAATTTATTCACCAAAAGAGTGGTCAGGAATTACAACAGGCTTTCCAGGGAAGTGGTGAAATCCCCATCCCTTGAGGCATTAAAAAAACGTGTGGATATGACCGTTAGGAACATGGTTTAGTGGTGGACTTGGCACTGTTGTTTTAAGGACTGGACTTGATGATCTTAAATGTCATTTCCAACCTTAATAATTCTATGATTCATTGATTTGGGTGCTGGTGTGAACCTGCTTCCTAATTTGACTGTACTCTGCATGTTTCTTCTTGAAACTCCTTCCTACTTCCATGGCAGCAGCCAAAATTATCTACCCTCCTCCCTCTCTCAACATCCCCTCGGGGTGCAAATCTCAAGCAGAGCATTTCTACTTCCCATTCCCTGCAGCGATGAGATGCCTGGGCCAGCATCCCCACATCCCTGGCTAGCAGCTTGGGCACCTCTGCAGGTCATCAGGTCCCTCTAAACAGGTTGCTTTAAGGACCATCCAATATTTAACCTTCTTCCCAAATCCTGTGTCCCTGCTTGATCTGCCACGAAAAAGAACTGCAAGCCCTGTCCACATGCAATTCCCTCTTCCAACAGCATTTCACAACTCTGTTTTCTCCTTCTACAGAGGGAAGATCAGGCTATTCCTGCTAACAGGCTTCTGCCACAAACCAGGGATAAAATGCAAAATTGGGATTAAAGGCTGTGGGAAAGGGAGCTGCTGAGCCACCTCCGCGCCGGCATGGATGTGCCTGAACATTCCTCATCCGTGTCAAGGAATTCGCCACCCACAAATCACATGTCTGCTGGGACGCCCATTAGTTCACATTAAATTAACATTGAAGCCTGTTCCTGGTAGAATAAAAGGGGTTTTTTTCTCCCCTCATTGAAAATAAACAGGGGAGGATTTGTTCTAGCTCAGCACATTACGCAATAGGCATGTTAAAAATAAAAGTCAGCTTTAATTTTTAATTAAAAGAATCTGCCTTCTCCTCTGAAACTCCCTTTCCAGTACAGCTCATCATGGAGAATCAGCTATGGCCATTAAGGGGGAATATCAATGGAAGGACCAGGACAGCAGCTGGCCACTTTCCAAATTGTAATATGCTCTGATACCCCCTTTAAAAATAACACAGGCTTTAGGGGTTAGTTTTCCCTTGCGCAGCTCATCTACCTAATATCCAACCACAAACCCACCTAGCCAATTCACAAAAAAGAGCCTGATGACCGAGCAGCAATTGGCCAAGGGAGGGCAAGGAGCAGACAGCTGCCTCAGCTCTGTCTTCCCAGAACCAACTCATTTGGAGTTTAATTAAACAGCTGCTAAAACACACTAGGAAAGACAAAATCACCCGAGGTTATTTGATTGTAGCCCTCCCGAGAGCCCAAAGCTTTCCAAATAGCTGAACGGTTGCAAGCTTGAGGCAAAGCAAACAGGATGCTTGGATGTGTGTTAATGTTTAAACCACAGGAAGAAAGCAACTGGGAATGAGGGCTTTGAAAGACCAGGGAATGCAAAAGGTTGCTGCAAGGTGAAGCCTGTGGAATAGGTGTAAAAACACACTATTCATAGCCTGTGACTCACTGTGCTGAAACCATCTTGGCCATTCCTATTTTTATGAACCGTGGTGATTGAGTGAAACCAAGCTCTGCTGGGAAAAAAGCCCACAAAAAACCCTCTTGCAACCCTTTTGCCTTTCCAGAGCCATGGGATTTCTCACCTTTACATCCTCGTTGCCAGGCTCCTGCGCTTGCCACTGGGGCTGCATCTGCACCTGCACAGAGAGACACGTGGGACACTGTTAGATGCACAGTCCAGCACAGCAACCAAAGGCACTGCAGTGGCTTTGTCGCATCAGCAGCCTCCTACAACCCCTCAGGGGTGGTTTGCCAGGTATTTTTTTTTCAGTTTGGTGGGTTTTTTTTAGTTTGGTTTTTTTTTTTGAGACTGCACCAAGAGATTTTCAATGCCAAAAAATATTAATTAAATAAAAAATCCTAAAAGCTCCTGTGTACTTGCAGCCCTTTAGACTGGGATTCAAGCACCAGCATCCTCTTGGATCCCAATGCATCTGGGAGGGTGCTCTAAGCAGCTTAGGGTGTCTGAGGGTCCTTCCTAAAATAAAGAAAAGGGGACAGAAGGGCTGGGGGCAGAAGACATTGGCTTGGCTTTGTTTTCTTTCACAGCTGCTCTCAGCAGCTCTGTTTGAATGGGTTGGTCCCATTTGCTGCCTCTGTTTTACAGTACTGCAATAAAAGCTTAGCTCTGACAAACAGAAGCTGCAGCTGCTGTGCTAATATTAGGAAGGAGCAGCAGTAGGCACTAAGAAACACCCTTCCCTCAGGCGATGCTTCCCAGCAGTTCCTCCTGCTGCAACCAGGTGGGAACAAAATCGGGTGGCAGGTTGGCTGCTGCTGAGGGTGGCTGTGCACCCTCTGGGATGTGGGGGGGATAAATTTAGCACCGAGGCAGCCGCTTCCCGGATTCCCTGCCAGAAGATGACACCCAGCTGACACCAGCCCTTATTCCCAGGTCTGTGATGCCTCCGTAGGGAATGCGGCAGGAAAAACCCCAGCACGTGAAGCAGGGTGGGCTGGGCAGCAGCCTGGCACGGGTGATGCTGCAGGCATATAGTGGTGCTGGTGTGGGATGCTTTTGCTGTGGACCCCACAGACATAGGGAGGATCCCTTTGGATCAGCAGCTTCATGGTGCACAGGGTGTTTGGGGATCCACCCTGAGGGCAGACAGACCCTGGCAGGGCCATGAGGTCTCACCAAGGTGTCAGAGACAGGCAGTGATGGTGTGTGGTACTGCAGAGCAGGAGGCATGTCCTCTGCCAGGATGGGAAGGGCAGAGGATGCTGGGGTGGGAAAGCCCAAATTTCCTCCCTGTGCCCTTCACCTCACCCATGTGGTTTCAGGAGAATGCTTGACCCATCTCTGTGGTGGAGCCTCTTCCCTCAACACAAGGCAGCCCTGGGGAAGAACTACTCAAGTCAAGCCTCACACGACTTGGGATGGGAAATGCTGGGTCTGGGGAGGGTTTAGATGCCACAACCAAAACTGCAGCCACCCACAGAGCTCTTCCCCATCAGCCCTGCCCTGGCTGTCTGTGGGCCGAGTGCTTCTCCGTGCAAATGATGTCTCCAGGAGAGCCCCTGGTGGCTTCTCCTTTCTATGGATTTGCCCACTCACTTTTTCAACTCAAACCATAATGAAGAGGTGATGAAGTCCTGATGAAGAGGTTCCAAACCCAGTTACAGGCTGAGTTAGTCGATACGGGGTTTGGCTAGTAGAAGAAACCATCTTCTAGTTTCCTCTTATGGTCCCACAGAGACCCCAAGAGATGCAAACACAGAGACCCCAGGAGATGTGGCCACCACAGCAGGGAAACCTCAATATCACTGCATATATGAAGTTCATATTTTTGTGTTTATGTTGTTTCTCTTTGCATTGCTTTATGAATTATTACATTTTGTTTACTGCACGTTCCCCAGCACAGTTCAAACCCAACCTCAGTTTGCTGAAAATCAAGTCATGGCTCAGAGCAAACCTGGAGAGATGCCCACCCCAGCAAAACCCAACCAGCCCTCTGGGCACTTCACCTTACAGCTTTGTGCCTCAAATAAAACCTGATGCAAGTCCAGAAGGCAATTTTCTTCTTTTCCTGGCTGCCTGGGCACTTCAGACCATAGCCCCCTCTGGCTGGGAAATCCATCCAACCGCTTTACCCTCAACTCCACTGCTGACATGTGAACACAGCACAAACTTAATTTCTAATTACTGGGCCCAGCCCAGTCCCGCACGGCCAGAAGAGGAAGTGAAGGGGATGGGTGGGAGCTGACAGGGGCGAGGTTTGAGGAACGCTGCTCCAGGCTCTTGACTCCCCCCTCTCAGGGTTTTGACCTGTGAAAGAGCAAGAAACGGAGCCGCAAGGCACTGCCACAGCCACGTGCCTGGACATGGGGTTGCTTTCACATCCTCTTCTCCTCTGAAATACCCCAAAACCCCACAGCTTAACCTCACACCAGCCCCAGCCCTAGCCCTGACACATTTTTTGACTCATGGGATTATCTGCAACATGAAATTAGCCAGGAAACTAAAACTTGCTGGGCTCAGGACTGCAGCCTCCCCCTTCTCCACTTTCAACATCTCCCTTATTCATGTTTTTTCTTTCAGCTTTGCTGAGGCTGCGCTGCTGAACACCCTGAGCGAGGCTGTTTGCTTCCTTCCATCCAGCCCCTGAAGTATTTCAGCCGAGGCCAGCAGAGCCATAAATAAAACGATAAGAGCTTAAAGCAGGACACTCAGGGGAGCCAATACGGCCCAGCCATGCCAACTCCACCCCAGGCCAGCCCAGGTGAGCGCAGAGCCCCTCGGTAGCTGCAAAATTCTGTTACGCGCCACAAAAAAAAGTCTCATTACCCAGTGGATACACTGAGTTTTTCTGATTTTAACCCCAAAAATGGAGAATTGCAGTTTGCTGGGATGGGAGGGAGAAACCTCTCCCTTCTTCCCCCCTCTATCCCCTATTTTTGTTGTCAGCACCACTAATTTGGGATGTGCCTGTGCTTGCTAAGCAGTGCCCAGGCTTGCCACTGCCTGCAAACCTGCCTGTGAAGGGACAGATTTTGCAAACCTTGAGTCCAACGAACATTTGTGGCCAGGGCCAGGCTTTAACAGGAGCCCTGTGAGTTAAATGCACCCCCAAAAACCTTCCCACAGCTTCTGCGCTCGCTGTATTTTCTGGCTCAGCTGCAAAAAACCCCGAGCAAAATGATTCAGAGGGCTAATCCCGGTTTAACCTAAATTCATCCAGCGCCACGCAAAACCAGCATAATCTCCCACAGCTAAGAAAGCAGGCAAGTCTGCAGCGGAGCTGTTCCTCACCTGAAGGAAAATGTTCCTGCCTCGTGCCGTAACACTCCAGAGACGCCCAGTAATTCCCCTATTCCTCTCAGGGGTTGTAAATATTTGGATTTCGGAGCACAAAAGGCTGCTGAGGGAACACGGAGCTACAGGAGAGAGCAGCTTTGCCTCCATAGGTTTTACAAGGTGAAGGCAGACACCAGATAAAGGATTTAGGACAAGGGTTCAATAGTGGGTGGGATGGGATGTGTTTAGGGTACTGATTGCCATCCAACAGCTACAGTGTTCAATAACAATTTTTACCTATGAGTTGGGGGTGTCAGTACTTTCTTACAACATAGGGATCATGCACAGAGATGGGGAAACTCTGTTTTGCACCCAGGGATGCTGGGCAGAGCCAAAGGCATCCCAGACAGCACAGCCACCCCTGCATCCATCCCTCCTGGGCTCATGTAGGACACACCAGCACATGTTGGAGACTCGCTGCTGGCTCAGGTCACTCTAAGGGCTTCGCGCTGTTACTTGGACTCATAAAATGGTTTGGGTTGCAAGGGACCTTAAAGCTCATCTTGTTCCAACCCCTGCCATGGGCAGGGACACCTTCCACCGGACCAGGTTGCTCCAAGCCCTGTCTAACCTGGCCTTGAACGCTTCCAAGGATGGGACATCCACAATCTCTCTGGGCAACTTAGCCACAGGGAAGATGCATGCTTTGGCATTGCTTACGAGAGTCCTCACTCCCACCGCAGCACCAAAACCTCTTTTTATTTGTTTTTTTCTGGTTTTGGGGTTTTTTTGCAAGACTCCTTCTGCAGGGCTGGAGAGCAAAGCACCCACTCTTGCCACCCACAGGGTGACCTGTTCCTGTGGATCAAAGCACTTTGGTGCAGAGAGAAACTGCCTCAATTTGTCTGCATTTGGATAGACAAATCACCCAGAGTCAAACCTCAATTAGCACTAATTAAAAGCTTTCCAACCAGCACATTAAAAAAAAACCCCAAAGATCGACCTCCATGCCTGCTCCTGGCATTGAGCTCTTGGCTTCCTGGACTGCTGTGGTGATGATGAGCCACCAGCACAATTCTCCAGAGATTTGGTCTCCCATGCACAAGCTGCCTCCTGCATCCCCTGCAGGGCCATTGTATCACCACCCACATCGACAGTGCAGGAGCCAGCTCAGGGAGAGGAGGCAGACAGGTTCCAGCAGGTAGCACCTCACAGAAACACAATGTGCTGCCGTGCTGGATCTGTACCCTGGGGTGCTGCCAGGCTGTGACATCCCATGCAGAGCTCCACAATCTCAAGGGCAGGGGAATGTCCAGCTCCTAAGGTTGATCATGAGGGATGCTCATCTGAAAAAGCCCAATCAGAAGAATAGGGAAAGAGGATGTGACAGCTTGGGTGAATTTGTTAAAAAACAACTCCTTTGCTGAAATAAGCCAAATTTCTTATGTGGACTTGAGACACCTGCTCAAAAGATCAACAACCCAGTTTCACCCATTTCTAGAAAAACAAGTGAAACTGATGGGGAACCACCCCAGGGTCCAGGTGTGCTGGACACGGGAGAAGACAACACACTGTTTTAAAAAACAAAGAGACATAGGAAGGCTGGTTGGGAAGTCCAGGAAACCTGCATACAGTTATCCTTGAGATACGGGTTTGCTCATTCTCTGGAGCATCTGCTTGCTGTGTTTTCAGAGTTATGGGCACAGCTTGTGGTTACTCCATCACTGGAGTCCTCCACCCTAACAGGTCACCCCATAAACCCTGCTCCTGGAGCCACCACCTGCATTTCTGTGCTGTTTGATAAGCACAACCTGAAGGTCTTGGCCAAAAGAGCCAGAGGCGTTCAGCACTGCACAGCCCAAGTCTGTTAATTACGTGTCGTGCTGAGGAACAGGCCCCATGTTTTATCAAATGTCCTTGCCCAGAGCTTTGTCACAGTATTCAAAGTCAAAGTAGTAACTACAAGGACAGAGGTTACTACCTGCTCCAGGAGAGGAAGAGGACAACATGTCCTTCTGGGACACTGCACATGCCGGGAACTTTAATTCGCATGTGCAAAGTGGCAATTTTCTCTCCCTCTCTTCTCTCCCTAAACATAGCTTTGTCTTGGGTTCTTAATTTTATTTTTTGCATCAATGAGAAGGCCACATGCTGCTTAGTTACCAGGAGCTGAAAGGAAAAAAACAGCAACTAAGCAAGAGCAGGAGAGATCAGGCAGTTGGCAAAGCCAACCTATCCAAGATCTGGGCAGGACGCTCAGCACACACCTGACTCAGGGTCTCTCAAAACCACAGGCCCAGGGCTCCTGCCAACACATCCCAACTTTTGATTTCACACAGCTGTCACAAGGGAACAAGGTGTTTCATACAGTAAACAAAATAATTTATGTGACACAATGAAGGGGATCACAGTCCCTCATATAGGGGGAAGTCTGTGATGGTCAAAACAGGATTTGGGAAACCCCTGCCCTGATAAACGCTCTGCTTCAGAAGCTCTATTGTGAGTGAAGGTCTACTTCATCAGGTCCCCACCAAGAGCCCAGACAGGTCTGCAAGCACCCACCTGCTCCTCTTTGGGTCTGGGTCACTGGTAAGGCAATGGGAAATGTTTCACCAACCGGTTTAGAGGGAAGAGCTGTGCCTCAACTGCCCCCATCTCCATGTACATGTTGTCCCATTGGCTTCCATGTTCAGAAAAAGCCCCACTCATCACCTTTACAAACACTTCTAGGAGACCACCAAGTTATCGGAGCCAAAAAAACTGAAACAAGTAAGGCAGCAGTGGCCAAAACAATCTGCAGAGGTCAGTGAAGCACCTCCCAATGACTTACACCCGGCCAAGAACCTACCGCAAGATTTTCTGCAGCAATTTATTTGTTCTCCTGAAATATGGGACAGTTTGTTTTAAGGCCAGAGCTGCCAAAGAAGAGCAACAACTCTGGAGGACTGCACACATGGCCTGCCCCATGCCACTAGTCACCATCTTGGAGGAAGCAACATTTAGTGCTCAAGGATACTTGGCCGTTCTCACAAAATCCACACCATTTGAGAGCAAGTTTAAAGGAGAATGCTTTTTCCTACATGTCCCTGGCATGAAGGCTCAGGTATCAGACCCTGCTGGTGATTTTCAAAGATACGTGCAAAGCACATGGGACTCTAGAGCCTATCAAACCTTTGACTGGGATTTGAGCCAACTTTGGCAAAGCATCACTCAGAACCAATGCACAACTTCAACACAAGCCCCCAAGGAGCTCCATGAAGAGAGAGAGCTACTTGGCCACGAGCTACACTCGAGGCCACAGCCGCGTCCCATGGGACCACATCTCACAAGGTGTGACCTGCACCAAAGCCCAGCCCGGCGTTACCGGCGTGGTGTCCTCCATGAGGCCGCGGATCTTCTCCACCACGTCGTTGCGGCGGTGCTGGCGGAGCGCGCTGATGAGCTGGGCCAGGCTGGCCTCGGGCCCGCGGATGGTCCAGTGCTGCAGGGCGGCGTAGGCGCGCTCGTGGTCGGCCGCGTAGCCATTGGAGAAAGCCGCCACCTCCCGCTCGCTGGCGTTGCACAGGAACTGGTAGATGTCCTTCCACTGGCTCCCCACCTGGGCTGCCACCAGCTTGAGGATGTCGATGCCTGCGGGGCAGAGAAGCCACAGGTGAGGCAGGGAGGTCTGCAGACATCAGCTCTAGCCAAGCTTCTCTCATCCCCGAATGGCCACGCTCTGCTTTTCTTGGGTAGGTCTTTCGAGATTTTGATGGTATTATTATTATTATTTTAAGACCTTTGATGAGTCCAGGCTGCAGAGAGGCAGCACCCATAACATGCTCAACAGTTGCTATGCATGTAAAGGGTGACAGACCCATCAGTTAATCCAACACACTCTAAAATCAATAATTTAACTGTAAAATTTCCTGCACTCTTCAGCACAGGAAGAGCCTGGGTACTCAGCCCCCACACGGCTGCAGGAACAGGGCAGAAGAGCACATGCTCACCCACACGCCTGCATCGAAGCCACTGCCTTGAAAAAGAGCTGGATTAAGAGGTGAGTCACCAAAGCACCTCTATAAAGATGAGTATTTCCATAACAAGCAGCTAGGATTGCAATCAGAGCCATTTCCAGTGCAGACGGGTGGGATGACTCAGTCATGGGGTGAGAGACACTGCACCAGGTGAGCACTGGGTGGATGGAAGATCTGGTAGGAAACTAGAGAGCAAAAAGGCAGAGTTTCCCCCAGAAAAACATTTGAGACATCCTGGCTCAAGACAGTGACAGTTTTCTCCATGAAGGTCAGGGAGCAATGCAAACAGCACACTTATCCTTGAGTCTACTACAGGTCAGGAGTTAAACCTTCAAATAAAGCCGTATCTCCTCCAAAATAACTAATTAACCCCGTTTTATCAAGTTGAGCAACACCTTGTTTTAAACAGCAACATGAAGGGTCAGCATCGGTGAGCTGCAAAGAGAAACTCACTTTTTCAGAGAGATAACCACACCTCGGGTTTCCTCCTGAGCCAGTGTGCCCCCATGGCTACAGGAAGCACTTCTCTTTCCCTCTGCAGGCACAACAGCAAAAATAGCTGCTTACAGAAGAATATCATAGCCAGGGTCTTTCCAGCTGGCCTAAAATTTAACGATTTCTAATGCAGTTTAGATCAAACCTCCCAACTGCAATTTCAGTTCACAGTTCTGATATAGCCAAATATATACATACAAAAAAAAAATCTATAAAAACTATACAGACTGATATCCTTTTTTATACACATGCATGTGTATATACAGATATGTGGTACACTTTTATATCTATGTATTATATAGATATTTTATAAATATGTGTGTACATATATGTATATGGCCTAGACACCAGATGCCCACCAAACTGTTCTATATCTGCCCTTCTCAGCTGGGCAGGGGACAGAAAATATAACAAAATATAACAGAAGGCTCGTGGGTTGAGATATGGGCAGGGAGAGATCCCTCACCAGTGACCATCACTGGCAAACCAGACTCAGCTTGGGGAAATCAGTCTGACGTTTTGCTAATCAAAGCCGAGTAAGATAATGAGAAATAAAAACTGAATCACTTCTCACCCACCTCTCCTTTTTTCCCAGGTTTAACTCCTGAATTGTCTCCCTTCTCCCCTCAGCAGTGCAGAGGGACGGAGAATGGGAACTGTGGTCAGTCCGTCACACATTGTCTCTGCTGCTCCTTTCTCCTCAGGGGGAGGAATCCTCTCACTCTTCCCTTGCTCCAGCATGGCTCCCTTCCACAGGTCCTGCCAGCAAACCCGCTCCCATGTGGCTTCCTCTCTCCCCCTCCTTTTTCACTGACCCTGGTGTCTGCAGAGCTGTTGCTCTCACATGTTCTAACTCCTCTCTCTAGTGGCTGACGTTACCAGGTTTTTTTGCCCCTCTTTTTAAATCTGTTGTCCCAGAGGCACTCCCACCATCCCTGATGGGCTCAGCCTTGGACAGTGGTGAGTCCATCCTGGAGCTGGCTGGCACTGGCTCTCTTGGGCATGGGGGAAGCTTCTGGTAGCTTCTCACAGAACCCAGCCCTGTAGCCCCCTGCTACCAAAACCTCACCATACAAACCCAATACAATATACACACACATGTATAAAGTATCTATTCAGCCTGATATATTTTTATATGTATGTGTATATATTATACATACTTCTGGATATCTCTATATATAACATAGGTATTTTACATATATATGTATATATGCTTATATAAAAAGAAGTATATAAAAAAATATAAAGCTTCACGAAGATATTTTTGACCAAACCTCTTCTCACTTAAGGAAAGCTTATCAAACCTGCTATATATAGACTTTAGTTTTCACTTCCAAACTAGATAACACAGCCATGAGCCCACAGTTTTTGGAGCATCCACAGACGGTGCTAAACCTGCTCTAAATCAGGAACACCAAAGTGCAAACCACATTTGGTACTTCCCCACCCTCCTCCCACCACAACCACCACATGTCCCTCCCCAGCTGTTTACAGACACGTGCTTGTACCATCTCACATGAAGTTGTGAGAGTCCGGGCTTCTACTACCAGAAAAGCTTGGCCCAACAGCCCAGCATGGGGGATGCAGCCCACCCAAAAAACCCAAGCCAACCACAGGGCTTGGTTCTAACTGTGGAGAAAAGGCTGTGGAACTGCTGTTGGGATTTAGCCTGGGGTTACTGATGTGACTCAGATCATTAGATAGTGGCACCCATTGCATTACAACAGTGTAGCAGGAATTAAACCCGGTTTTGTTCATGCTTCCCATTACTCAGATGAAAGCCCAGTGGCCCTCAGTTCAAGGGACTGAACTTCGTGCTTCCAGGCAAATCCCAAACTCCTCTCCCTCCATGACTTTGCATGCAGGGTGGCTGTGCAGAAGGACAGGCAGCCCAGACCACACTGGCACCCAAGCCCTTGTGCTTTCTGATATCACGTACCCGGGTTGTTAAGAAGCCCAAAAGACAACTCAGGTTTCGAGTCAGGTCCTTTAAAGCAGTAAATCCAGCCGCTTTAGGCATAAAAGCAGCAAAATGCCAAATTTATGCAGCGCTGCTAGATTTTATCACTCAATCCAGGAGATAAAAAAAGTAAAAATCCGTAAATACAAGGGTAGAAAAGCTCTGCGAGGCTTGTGCACCAAGGTAATGACAGTAATGCAAAGAGGGATGAGCATGTCTGGTACTGCCTATTATATATCCATATATAGAGAGATATATATATATAGATAACAACTTATTCAAGTTACAGATATATATATATAGGTATATATATAGAGTATTTAAGTCATTATCTCACTGTATAAATCTTGCAGAGCTTCTTTATTCTCATATTCAGCAATTATTTTTAGCTAGGTTGATATATATAAATATATATATACACAGAGAGAGAGAGAGAGAGAGAGAGAGAGAGATAATGCTGCCCATTTTTTATGTACACACACACATCAAATGAGCAGCACTGGGTCTTCCTGCCAGTGCTGCCCTGCAGTGAGACAATGAGTTATGGCCGGGTGGGAGCTCTGCCCACACCCACTCCCATGCACACCAAACACACAGAGCATTAAAACATAATTTCCTGGTTTATGACCCCCGTGTGGCACATCTAGTCAGCCCAGAAAAGGAAAAACCCATATACTACCTGCTCCCACGTACGTATTTAGTGCTGACAAATCCCAGTGTTTACAGCTGCTGTACCGGTGAAAGAAGTTTTCAGCTGCTCGCAACTTGATTTGCACCGGTTTTATGCGGCAGCACGACATTTATGTCCAAATGTTCTCGCTCAGGATTTATGACAAAGCGCTCATGCTCATACTGAAATTTTCAAGTTTAGTATATTTAATCTCACCGTTCAATAAATTGGGCCCATAAACATGTTTATATCCCTTGGCAATAACATCCCAGGGCATGAAAACACACCAGGCAGCAGAGGACTTAATGGCGCGTAATAATCTTTGGAGAACAAATGTTCCATTAAAAATGAATTTGGAAATGTCTACCTTAATACTATAAGAACCTTAAACTCATTTTCTTGCAACTATTAAATGAATTTAAGGCCCATATGTTCGCTACATTCACTACAATATTGTGCAAACAAAACCCCAGAGAGATATGAAGAGACGCAGTCGAGAGTGTAGATTTGGCTCCAGTCAGTAAGAAAAACACTGCTCCCTCTGTTCTTAAAAAATAAGATTAAACCCATTACATGACAAGCTGTGGCTGCACGCCGCCGAGTATTACCACTCACACTAAAATAAAATGGTAATGCTTATAATAAGCTTACCGTCCTACTACTTCCATATTTCCCGAAGTCCTACAAGTTACTTTGCAGAGCACTAAGAGTGCTGGAGCATCATGCTGGGATGGGAAGGTGCCTACCACAGTGCATGGAGCAAAAATCCCAGCTCTACCTTAGGTCCCAGATCTTCTCCCTCTCCCTGAACCATGTGGACCTTCTCCCACCATGCTCAACTGCACACCAGGGCTGGAGATGGTGCTCAAAGACCTCCAAACCACAGCAATCCCAAGTAAAACGGCCAAGCTCAGCAGAGATGGTGCTTTAACCCACCTGTTTCATGCTTCCCATGCGAGGCTGGTCACAGCCACACTGGTGCTATGCTAAAGCTGCTCTGAGCTTGCCACAGCCTGAGTTGTCCTCCTTTTTTAACACAGGCCACAGGAACAGCCTGAGAGAGCTGTCACCATCCTGCTGCTAAAGTGGGAGACACCACCACCCCTCTCCATCATCATGTCAGGAACCATCACCACTGATTACCCAGCTTTGCTCACGCCTCAGACAATGGAATTAAAGAGGAACACCCACAGCTGCATCCAGCTGAGCTACGTTTTCCATGGTCAGCCCAGAACAGGCAAGGACAGATCTGAAGGATCCAGGACATCCATATGTGTCTTAGGTACCTGAGCAGGTGGCATTCCAATTGCCATTATCTTAACACTACAGGTCTCTAAATGCTGTGCTGGGCTACACCATGTAGTCCCCTACTATTTTAAGATGGTGATAACCACTCCTTCAAGCCAGGACAAGGCCAAGATGTTGTGCACAGGCCAGTGAGAAACCCAAGGGATTATGTACACACATGGGAACACAGCTAGGCACATCTACAGCCAGGGCAAACTGGGACAAATGGAGACAAGTCCGGAAGTACACAAATGCCTCCAGAGTGGCACAAGCAGACGAAAGTCCTCATCATCTACAAAGATGCTGAGCTGAAGGGAGGACTTTTCTGGAGAGGCAGGGCCCCACTTCTCTACAACCTCCTGTCAGGTAGCTGTAGAGAGGGATAAGATCCCCCCGAGCCTCCTTTTCTCCAGGCTAAACACCCTCATCTCCCTCAGCTGCTCCTCCTCAGACTTGTGCTCCAGCCCCTTCACACCTGCTCCATAGCCCTTCTCTGGACACTGCTCACCTCTGTCTCATCTTCCCCATAAACACGATTTCAGTTTATTCACTGACTTCAACTTGCTTTTTTTGAATCTGGTTCAAGATTTTTCCCTACCACTTCCTGCTCCTTCAGATGTGCCCTGCCTCACTGCGGTATAGTTTGATGTAGGCAGAGCAATCAGTCCTTCCGCGTCACCAAGGTGGTCATCAAACACGCACTTGGGACTTGGCTGAGCTTTAATGCCTTGTTCTGGACAAGCCTCACTGCTCTCCCAAGCCGTGCTATTTGCAGGTTGGACACAGACCCAGTTCTTCAGCATCATTTGGCCTCAAGCAGGGCAAGGAGCCAGTGCAGTGTGGGGCCGTGACCAGCAGTGCTGGCATGCTCACATACAGCACCTGCAAGGCACCATTTCTCTTCTCTGCCATTATTTTTTCACATCTTCAAGCAAACTTGAGAGCAGAGGAAGAGCTGCCCCACCAAGCTGACACGCCAGCACCTAGCAGCAGATGCAGGGAAGTCAAACCACAGCCACAGAGGTGCTGAGGCTCCTTCCTCTCCCCACCCTCTCACAAATGAGATGTCACTGTTTTCATTCTCAGAGCTCAAGTTAAACAACATTTGGTGTTTTTCACAAGAGTGCTCCTCAAGAAAATGCCACCTTTAAGGGGAAACCTCATGCTCAGAGCCCCTCCAAGCCATGTGTCCTTTCACCCCACTAGTAATGAAGGGACACAGTGCATAGAAAAGGATTAACACAACATCAGTTCAAGTTTTATAGGTGCCTCATACAGCTGGGAAGGAAAGCTCAGGAGATCTCCCAGGACCTATGGCATACCCAGTCTCATGGACTGAGCAGCTCATCAGCCCAGGGTTCCAGAGACAGCTTCATGAAAGGCTGGATTTCAGGAGACTCCATGCTCCAGTCCTTCATCACCAGGGGTAGGTCCCCCCATCCACGACAGCTGGGGGAACCGACCTCCACCATCCCAGTACCAATCTGAGCTGGAGCACCTGGAGCTTCCAGCACCTACATGCTGACAGAGGTATTCCATAGATGGGCAATATTAATCTGTGCACCACATGCTGTGACAAATCCCGACTATGACAGGCAGGCTGGATGAAGCATGACAGACAGAGCACAGCCCAAGGGCACACACAAGTCAGACAGAAAAAACAGTGATGCAGTCCAACCCTCCCCTACACCCAGATAAAAGCTCCAAATCACTCCAAAGCCAGCTCTGCTCCTGAGCTCAGCCCACCTCCCTCCTCCAAATATCCTCCTGACTCATGTGAAACACAGCCACAGCAGCCTATTTTTATGTCTGAGCACACACTGAGAGCCTGTACAAGCGAGCCAGGATGCGGCACATCCACACTCCAGCTGACAAGATACCACAGCTCAGCCAAACCAGGACTTAGAAATCCCGAGTGTGCAACACAAATACCTTTCCAAAATGCAAAAATTCCACCGACCACTGGCAAAACCAGGAGGTTATTGGAAACTCAATTCCTCCCCCTGCCACCCAAAATAGACTTCAGGTCCTAAACGAGGAAGTTTGAAGATGTGCCAGGTCCTGCACCTGGGTCAGGACAATCACCAGTTATTGCCACAGGCTGGAGGATGAAGGGGCTGAAAGCAGCTCTGCCAAGGACTTGGAGGTGCTGTGTGCTGTGTCCAGCTCTGGGGTCTCTAACACAAAAAAGATCCTGTTAAATCAGGTCCAGAGAAGGCCACAAAAATGGTCAGAGGGCTGAAGCACCTCTCCTAAGGAGAGAGTTTGTTCAGTCCAAAGAAGAAAAGGCTCCAGGGTGACCTTACTGCAGCCTGCCAATACCTAAAGGGGCTACAGGAGAGCTGGAGAGGGACCTTGAACATGGGCTTGTAGTGACAGGACAAGGGGGAAAGAAGGAATGGCCTAAAACTGAAAGAGGGAAGGGTTAGATTGGAGATTTGGAAGAAATTCTTCCCTGTGAGGGTGGTGAGGCCCTGGAACAGGCAGCTCAGAGAAGCTGTGGCTGCCCCATCCCTGGAAGTGTTCAAGGCCAGGTTGGATGGCATCTGAGCAACATTGTCTAGTGGTTGGCATCCCTGCCCACAGCAGGGGGGTAGGAACTAGATGATCTCTGGAGATCCCTTCCAACCCAAACCTTTCCACAACTCTAACAAGAATCTTTGTCAGACAGAAGGAAAGGACACACTCACAAAGACTTTTTAGTGACAAGGTAGTTTTCCCAACCATGGAGGACAGGGCTGCTATCAGACCTTCTCAGGAGCCAGTGATTCATACCCTTAGCAAGAGCTGTTTGGGCAACAAACCACAAAATGGTATGTTTGGAGTTTGGTTTGTTTTTTTTTTTAAAGGCAAAACGGAAAATCGTGCAAGGCAGAAAGAGACTTCTAACAATCACTTCCTACAAGCTGTCTGGAAAAGAACCAAACCAGGCAGTGGAGAGAGGTCTGTGATCAGCCACATGCAGTTATGAACATGCTTCCAACCTGGGAACTTGAGAATCAGCACAAGACAAGACCTCCTTTCCCAATACATTATGTGCAAGTCACTTCTGTAACAGCCCCTTAGTCCAACCCTCCTGGGACCCATCTGAGCTCCTGCCCACTACCACAGGATGTTACACCAGGGACCCACAGAGTGAACTTGCTCTTGCTTCAGTTTGCATGAGAATGGCCAGCATAAGTATTTTATGTAATTATTAAATTTTAAATGGCTTTTGCAGAGTTAATCTTCATTATAACCCTCTGGGACAGCTGGTAACCCTGAGCACACACACTGCCACAGCCAGAGCCATATAAATATCCAGACACCCACAGATGCCAACCCGAGGATTAAATTCACCTCCTGCATTTTTTTTCTCCCAGTCTTGGAGAGCGAGGGGAAAAAAAAAAAATCAACCTTGTTATTCGAGGAGTGATGTGTGAGAGCCTCACTGATGTGCGAAATCACAGCCCTCCCAGCGCTGAAACTGGTGTCGGGTTTTTGGCAAAAACACCCTGGGCTCAGAGTGGTTTTCTGCAAGGACAATCCTCTCCTGCAGAGCTGCCCTGCCTCCCACTATCGGCCCTACACCTTAATGGGCAGGCACAAATCCCAATCCCTCATTAAATTAATACAGGGGCCACCCAGGAATTTTGACCATGGGATAATTTGGGTTTTCTCTTCTTTTCTGAAGCAGATTTGGGAGCAAATGTTCCAGCTTCCCAGGGCAGCTCCCCACAGCCCTGTGCATGCTGCAGATAGATGGCTCGTATAGCAACACACATTAAAAGTGATCCAGCACCAGTCTTCGGTGCTAATGCAATAAGGCTGAGGAACAGGAGATGATAAAACCTGCACATGATTAGGCTTCTTCCTCTCTAAGCAGAACAGCAGCCCCCCACGTTTACACTTTCCAAGGCTCCCTTTCACCATGAAGCCCATGTCAGCTCTTGCAACACACCCTTTGGAAATCACATAGCTTCGCAAAAGGACAAGATGATTTTTGGGCAAACCTGAGCAATGTTTTACATTGGGTGGTTTGAGGAAGATAGTGTTCTGAAATTGTCAGATGCCACCCCAACACTCCCATGGCAGAGGCTTGTGCTGCAGACGAAGAGTTGCTTCATCCCACCCAAAGCAGAGCTTTGTGCCTGTGTAGGAGCAAACAGCACAAAAAGCAGCAGAACAAGCTCCAGTGAGGGAGCATCCATACTCCTTGTGGTGCCCAGCACATTCCTGCCTCTTCCAATTTAACCACCTCCCCTTCTGCCTGGGTCTCACCCTGCGGAGGTGGACAGGCTGTCATCAGAGGACCAGGAGCCATCTGCACATCATCAAGCTGCAGATGCCAGAGGAGACACTGCTTTGGAAAACAAAAACAAACACAACACCTTCCGCCTCTCTGTTTTGGCAGGTGGACAGACATCAATCCCTCATCTCACGCTCTGCCTGCCAGAGCCATATTAGGGTTTGCACACAAGCCCAGGGCTGCTCCTCTCCAGGCGTAGCTGCAATTACTGAATTATGTCAGCAGCAATGGGCACACCTGCCCTCCTGAGACGCTCTGGGCATCTCTGCCCCACCTGTGGCCTGGGCACAAAACCTTGAGGCCACCACGGTTTCAGGCTGGTGAAGCTTTTAACCCCATTGCTCCTCCTCATGCTCTGCAGAGGAGTCCTCAGGGGTGTGTTTTCACAGCAGCTTCTCCATCCTCACTGGGCCTCCCGGTGTGATGCTCCTGACATTAGCAGGGACCTGTTCAGGAGCTGATCACCGGGAAAACTAGCTCTACCAAACAAAACCATTACAATAAGAGGCTTTCATCTCATTTACCCACACAAGCACTAAGGAGGGGCCCTAAAGCAGCATTCAGAGCCACCCCATAGACCTGTGAGTGCAAAGCCTGCAGCAGTTTCTTTATTCAGAGTAGCAGTTAAACAGGCCTGAGGAATAACATCCTCAGCTGGACTGTTTCCATGCACTTGCTTCCCTTCATTAGGTGACGGATCGCTAGAAAAGACTGACTTAAAAAGCCCACACATAACCTTAATGTGCTGTGTCTTGCAAAGAATCATGTAGTTTTCCGCTGATAAGCATCTTCCAGCTAACCATAAATGAGTACCTGGTTCCATCTGAGGACCAGCCTGCAATGACCCAGCTGTCCCCACACCCCCACTGGTTATATCCACGTGGGGATGCTTCGGAGCTGCAGCATTAGGCTCTCTGAGGTACAAGATGTGGTCCCCCTTCAACACCCTCAGTGAATTCCTTGGGAGCAGACCGAGCTCAAGCCTAGCCCTGGTCCCTCAGCAACCAGGATGCAAGCCAAGGACTACTCCCTACAAATCACCAACCAAGAAAATCCTGGCCCCCAGTGTGCTGACAACTGACCAACCAAGACCCCCAGATCCCAACACTGCCCTTCTCTCCAGCATCACGTCTCAACTCCCCACTTTGATTTCCTCCCATTTTTAGCACATGCTCTTACATGCAGTCAATCCTCAGCTCCACCCCAGCTGCAAACGGCTTTTGCAGAACAGTTAATTTCTCTGATTATTTAACCAGAGGCTTCCTGGCTTTGCTCTCACCACCCACTGCAATAATGTGCAATTACAAGACTTGAAGAAAAATAAAAGGGAAGTGGCATCTCATGCCAGGCCAGCACTGCCAAGATCTGTTCTTCAGTCTTTCGGCTCCAAAAAACAAAAACCACCAAACTTTTCTCTTGCCTCCTGGCATATCATTTCAGACAGCTGCTTCTACACACAGGTTTTACCCTAACATTTTACATTCTTTGTCTTTCATCCTCTGCTACTAAATGGATGAAAGCCAAAGTCAACAACAGTATCAGCAATTCCTGCAGAAAGAATTCAAGACCATCTTCACGTTTGGCATAGACCGATGGCAAATCTGGCATTTCCAAGGCATTTGAGAGACAGGCTCAAATTCTCAGCTTTTACTGAAAGGTTTCTGCAAGCTCATTTCCTCACCTCTGGAAACGTCTGAAGAAAGGAAATGGGTATTTGCTAAAATAAAGACATGAGCCCAGTGTGTAGGCTCTCCTTGATCTTCTAAAAGAAAGAAGTCATACAAGGTTAAACCACAGAGCCCTATCAGCCCTGTACCCACGTCATTCAGGCACCACGTGGATAATTTCTCAGGAAAACTTTGACAAACTGTCAGCTGTTGGATTCCTATCTGCAGGGCTGCAAAGTAAAAGCCAGCTGAGGCAGCAAGAGGTCCAGCTTGTCCAACCACAGCTACACTGCTCTACCTTCTCAATCTCTCTGGACAGCCCCTGTTGTGAGGATGGACACGAGGACAGACATGGAGGTAGGCTGGCTGCTAACTCAGGCCATTAGTCATTGCAAGCTCTTCCCAGACCTCTGAACCATTTAATCCAGTGAGAAGCACTGGCATTTGCTGCCTTGGCTGGAACATATCCATGCTAAGGACACAGGTCTAGTTTTAACACCAGCCTCCCAAGCTACTTCTATTTTTATGTTTGGGCTGTTATTTAAGGTATGCATTATGACCAGCAAGAGGATAGGGCACAGATACCAGCTCACAGGGAGATGAGGACAAGTGAACCTCCTCCTGACAACAACTGCTCATCAGGATCACACACCTATCTCAATTATTTAAACAATTCAGGAATCAAGTCCCTTCAGGAAGGGAAGAGTTTGAGCCCCTGCTTCCACCCTAAACCCCTCCTCTTTTGGTAAGGAGCCCAACCACAGTGCCATGTCTTTGCTCCAGAACTGAGCAGTGCTAGTGCCACTCTGACCATGCTTCACCCAGAACCCACGGCCTTGGAGCAATCAGTCATAAAATACCCCAAACAGGCAAAGCCTTGGACGCCCACCTGGTGCCTTGGGAGGTTAAGGGGGGTTGCCAGTGTGAGGGCAGGAGCCCAAGCATGGCTCCTCTGAGGAGAGGCTCCAGTGCCTACGTCAGACCCGAACTTTCCTTTCAAAGGTTAAAGCTGTTTACTGAAAGGATTAGGAGGGAGGAGACGGTAAACTAGGAAAAAGTGGGGGTAGACTGTTTGCAAGAGCTACATAAACAGGCAATAAACCCCAACCCCTTGCTGGTGTGCCAGCCAGGCTCTGGATGAAGGTCATACAGATGTGGGTGCACTGCCAGCAGCCAGCCCAGGGGCTTCACCCCCAGCCACAAAGACAGTTCACACACTAATTGATCGTTCTCTGCACCCCTAGTACCACAAACCAGGCTGGCACCTGAACCTAGGGGCCAGCTGTGGTCCTCACATCTCAGGAGGCTTTGCTCTGGTTGCCTACCTTGGAGGGATCCACACAGCAGCATAGGAGGGGAAAGATTTCCCCTCTGCAACAGCCTGAAGTTTGTTCCTGGCTAAACTCACCTCTGTCTGAAATGCTGCTTCAGGATGAAGCACGATTTGGGAACAAACACTGCTGGAGCAGCAGAAAGCTAAGCCATGACATGGCAGCTCTGCAGAACATCTCAGCTGTACAGCCAGTTATTAAATAAAAGGTCAATTCCTTTATGGCTACACCTCTCCTTTCAAGTAAACAGTCTTAAGAGCCAGACATTTCAACAGGAAAGGCAGAGAGGGATTTATGCACCACCGCAGAGGAGAATAATTTCCATTCTGACACAGCAGAGCAGCACCACCAAGTAAGAGCTAATGAGCACGGCCCTTCCAGCTAACGCAACGCGATTTGCTTTACACTAAAAGCAAGACAAAGCATTAATTGGTTTGTGCCCGTTTGCCTGTCTTGATTGCACAAAGTTCATCTGAGGACATTCAGTGGCAGGAGGAAGTCACGAAGCCACCCATGACAAGAGGGAACCCATGTGACTGTTGCAGGAACGACTGAGAGTAACGGAGCCATTCACCTCCAGATCGGAGAGGTTCAATCACACCAAGCTGGTTTATCGCCTAAGTGTGGTTTTGCTGTTAAATCCAGCTTATTTCCCAAGACAAAGGGAGAACTTAGTAAGCATCTTGTGAAATTGATGCAGCTGTTCCTGTGACAGAGAAGGCTGGAACAATTCACCCTGCACAGGAAGCACAGGATGACATGTGAATGATGCTGTCCCCCAAAGGATGACAAGATCTGGGAGGTGACGTTTTATCTAAATTGGTTAAAACAGGTCATTGCTCTCCACGGGAACCTTCTCTTACCTGCATGGTTTCTTTAACCTGAATCATAGTGACCCAACATACAGCAGTGCCCAAAAAGGCAGCTCTAATGTGGCTTCCAGAAGGCAGCACAGGCACTTCAGTGTGGTCTGAAACACCAGAATAGAATCCAGAGCTGCACCCACTCAAAGTAGCGTGGTCTGGTCCCTGCACTTGAGCGTTCCCTGTCCGGTACAAACTGCCCTGCTCTAAGGTGCTTCAAGAAACAGGAAAACATCAGAAATTCAACCAACTGCTAATTAAAGTCTTGGGGGAAAGGGTTACTACAAATTAGCAACAACCGCTCGTTTTTGACCTATGAATCATGGCCAAACCCACGTATTCCTGGTTGTGCCCACAAACAAGGGTGTCTAATAAAGTTCTGCAACTCCACTGCAGATCACTCATCACAGTCTCACGGACCACACCTTGGGTGCCACAAATTTTAGGTACAATGGAGTGCAGGGGTTATGGGAAAAAGTTATCAAAACTAGAAAAAAGTTTAAGAAACTGCAGCCCAAGAACACAAAAGAGTTAAAACGAAACTGATACGCAACACAAACATAAGAGAAGGCAGAAAACTACTTCCAACAAGACCTTACTGGTTGTATAAATGAATTAATGAAGGCAAACGAAGTGTAGGTCTATTAATCAGCAGGAAGGTGAAGAGAGTACACAACAGAAGATGCCCTATTCAAAACCTTCTCTGCTTTGTACTTGAGCACTCAAGGATGACTTTCATCAAGGACTGGTATCTCTTAAACTTTCCAATCTTTGTTCAATCCATTCTTTGTTTGCCCCCCCCCCCGCCTTGTTAAATGTGCTTTTCTGAAGGTTAATTGTGAACGGATGTTTAAGATTGAGCAATGTCAACCCAAAGTAAGGATTCGTCAGTCTGCACAGGATAAGGGAGGGCCAAAATTGCCATGGGAGCTTTGCACAGGAAGAACTGTGCATCCCACTAGGGAGATCATGGCTGCTTGGTGCTCACAGTCACGCCACCATTAGTTTATCACTGATTTTTACAAATTTCAACTTGAAGATCGCAACATGTCATCTTTAATCTCCTAGAAACCTGACAGCAAATCATCCACTAAATGAACAGGAAACACTACCAAAAAGAGAGTCCAGGCACACCTGATGACACTTGTGGAGCTGTACACATCCACGACTCAGCCTTCAAGGATAACCTTTCTGTCTCCAGTGTGGGCAAAGGTCTTGGGACACAAGCCAGCACTTGGGATTTAAGGCTGAGAACTGAAACTGAGGCTGTGCCAAGAGGTGGGGGATGACTCAGCCTTCCAGAAACAGACGGGGGTGATCGGATAAAGGACAACACGAAAGACAACCAGATCCATGCCTGAGTCACTGAGAAAATAAGGACCATGTGAAACAGAAGACAAGTAGAAAGAAAAGGGGGAGAAAAAAAGGTGCCTTCATTCGAAATCATTCTACCAATGGAAGAAGGATAGAAGCTGGAGAAGCTGGGTGAAAAGAAGAGAAGCTGGAGTGAGCAGGTGACACTCCCTCCATTAACCCTTCCTTCAGGAGCTGGGACACACCATGGGAACTGGAAGGAGAAGCCAAGGATGAAGAAACATCTGAGAAACCATGATATGGGCTTTGTCCTCACTACAAGACCCACCAACTGAGGAAAGCCACCGGTCACTGGCTGTGGGGGTAGCCCCTCCACAGCCCTGGGTTGGAGTGGAGAGGACACCACACAGTCACTACTGCTCACCATGCCCGTTGCAGTAATAGATCCACTTCTCCCTGTTCTGCGTGGGGGTGGTGGACTTTTTCATAATAGCTTTTTCCACAATGGCACTGGGATCTTGCCGGGGTCCCTTCTTCAGAGTCCGTGAGCTCTTTCTGACGCTGCAGACCACGATCACCACCAGGACAAGCAGCAGGAAGAGGACGATCATCCACGGCAAGTGCTCGTTGATGTCGAAGTGCTGGTGGACGTTCTGCGAGCCTCGCCGGGGGGGCCTGTATGGGACGCTGGGCTTCTCGCCCCCCATCATCTCCAGGGATGGCTGCTTCTCCAGCGCTTGGCTGGTCTGCTTGTGCCGGTAGCTCTGGGCCTGGCTGGTGGTGCCGGAGCCCATGAGGGTCCCACCGATGCTGTCCGTCTCATTGGCTGAGGTTTCGTTGTAGTACCGTGCCCGCTCCACCATGCTGCTGGACGTGCGCGGCGCTGGAGAGGGGACAAAATCGGGAACTGAAGAGTTCAGACCTGCGGGAGGAGAGAAGAGTTGAGTGTCACGGCCCCGGAGATGCGATATGGCATCACATCACGGGCTAAGACCTGCCTGAGCATCGGCTTGGCCAGCAGACAGAAACCCAACGCCAGGCAGCAAGAAAGAGTAGAGGTGAAGTTGAGGTTTGCCTCTGGGAACAGATGGGTACGGTTACAGAGGGAGCTTCAAGGTAAAACCGACCCTTGCTGGTTAAGGCTAGAGGCAGCTTATTACAAAAAATGAGTTACTAAAGGCATGTTGTCAGTCTGTGTTTGTCCCACATTCAGCATTTCTCAGAAAACCAACAACTTTGAGCGAGTTGTTTTTTCTTTCTTAGGTTTATGAATATTGGTTTTAACTCATTAGTGGAATTTCATATTTGGACTAAAAATACAAAAATACGTGACAATTTGTAGGCTTAGTGTCTCTCCACTGGGTTTGTTAAGGAAACACAAACTTTTTCTATCAGCCCTGCAAGTAGCTGCAGATGAATCAACTACAAAATAAGGTCTCTGAAGCAACCGAACTTCCCCCTAAGAGCCACCTTCCATCTTTACTGAGTTTCCTTATCAACCAACACTGTGCAGGTCCCAGCCAGACACGAAATATGAGCCAAAGCCTGGTGAGAAGTGGAAGAAGGGGCTGTTGTGGCAAAAACTAAGGATTATTTTGGAAAGTCGTCTTTTGAAGATTGTGTCTCATCCCAGTTGAGACAGAGAGTGGGTGTATTTGTCTGTACCTGGTTTTGCCCCCACTGTGGTTACCCAAAACACCCTAACCAGGACACAAACAGGGAAAACATTTTAACTTTTACATAATTGCCGACAGGTGATTTCAAAGTTTAGGAAACACCCTCCTGTACACTTCCAATGACACACCAACGTCAGGGCAAGCTTTGAGACCTAACAGAGGTGAAGCACTGGAAGCGTACCACTGTCAACACTTCCCTGCTATTATATTTACCAACTCAGGTGTTCGGATCATCAAAAGTTGCATTTTTTGATTAAAATGCCTTATTTGAGACACTGTAGGGAAGCTGCTTTCCAGGGAGTGCAGAATACCACCTCAAGTGGAGTCCTACAGCATCCCTGAAACCAGCCACAGCTAAGGCACCACCATAAAGGCTGTGATGATGAGCCACTTCCAATTAAGTGAGGGAAGGGGGAATTCCACATAGTGATCTTAAGAGATTGAAGGAAAAAAGTTACAGGACAGCCCAGGCTTCTGCAGGGCTGTTTCAGCAATGGTTCCCATTCAACCAACACTGTGACACAGCACAGAGTGCAATGCAGCAAGGAAAGCACAGCACAAATTCACAAAAGCAGTGAATCCATCAGAGGAGGAATCTCCCTGCTGCAGGGAGACCGTAGCAGGGGTTTTCCTGCTGCATCCCAACCCAGGTTCACCACAACTGCACAAAGACTTGTGCCAGCACATCACAGAGATGGGAAAAGAGGTTGGGAAAAGTCATGTCCTTTTAGCCCAAACAGTAAGACAGCCAGAAGTCCAATCAGGCTCAGTGAAAATGTTATTAAATGTGGTTTAATACAAGTGAGGGCAATCCGATGCCATGAAGCAGAAGCACCACCCAGGCTTTCGACCAGGTTGTTTTTAACAGCCTAACACCAACCCTGACCAAGGCAGGAACACAATCCCTCAATCAAAATCACACCTGTGTTTCAGTGGTGGACATTACCTTTGGGAAGATCAGCGGTTGGTGGAACTTCATAGGGCTGCTCACCCACTTCGGTGCTTGATGAAGTCAAAGCCGTGTTCGGAAGGGACGCCGGAGAACCACAGACGTTGTCACTCTCCTTCGTCCCCGGCTTGACGACCACCATGTTTTTCCCAAAGCAGTCAGTGTAGGGTTTGCACTTCATCACACTAGAAGGCACATCAGAAAAGGTACCACGAGGGCACGGCTTGCACCTGACGTCTTCGGTCTCGGTTCCTTTCTTGCGGACGCCCCAGCCGACCGGGCACACCGTGTAAGGGACGCAGGTATCGTTCGTCTGAAATGTACCAGACAGGCAAGTGCACTCGCGGTCAGTCAAGGCAGTACAATGAGTTTTCTCAATCATTGGCAGTTCACAGGGTTTCCTACAAGGGTGGCACCGCTCTATGCCGTTCTCATGCTTGGTAAAGGTCCCGTCTGGACAAGGGCTGCACTCTCTTAAGGTACTCTTTGTACAGTGCTTAGACACGTAGGTTCCTGCAGGACATTTGTCACAGGTCAGCTCTTCATTGGTGGCACGGTCGAGGTGGCGGTACTTGCCAGGGGAGAGGCCGATGGCATTCTGCTCAGAGGTCAGCTTCGACTGACCATCAGCGGTGCCAAGGAGCATGAGCAGCTGAAAAACAAACAGGAGGTATCAGCCAACAACAGCGTGCAAACGGAGCCCTCTCTGCCAACGACCCCTCGTAGGATCACAAGGGATGTCCTAGAACTGTGGGACCATGGACAAGTTACTACGCCCACGGGAGGGACCTCAGCGAGGCTGGAGTGGAGTGGGACCGGTGTAGGTGGCAGCATGCTTTCCAGACACATCCCCAGCTACGATTATAATTGCTTAAATTTGACACCATGCTTCTCGGTGAAAGTAAGCATCATTTACACTGCAACCCTGCCAGGGTGGTAAATACTGCTAATTGTGTTTCAGCAGTACGTGCTACCTGGCCACCCTGGGAGAATTCAGACCAGCTTTGCATTTCAAGGCTGAGAGGCTCCAGCACGAGGCAGGCACTCGCCAACAAGACAAAAAACACATGCAGATGGCAGCTCTGACCTGTAAAACTTTCCTTCTCTATTTGTTAATCTGTACTTGTTCAAATAGTTACCTTTCTCAGTAACACAAACCAGGACGAAATCCAGGCTAGCAGCTGTTTCTGGACTATTTCTCAGCTCCTCTGCCTTTCCACGATTTTTTATGACCCGGTGCAAGTGCTGGGTTTGGCGAGACCGCAAGGGATGTTCTGCTTTGAGCCTCCAACCACATCTGAACCCACTCTAAACCAGCTGCATTAGCAACAGGAGAGAAAACCCAGTGCTATTTTTACACTCTTCAAGAAACTCTGCTGTAACTCAGCTCCTCATTGCATCAGACACAGGTAAAAGGACACCAGTTTTTAGACACTGAACTGGAAACAACTGGGCTTTGCTATAAATCCATCTATCTCTACTGACTTCCAATCCCAAAGCTTTATTCCCTTAATGTCTTTGCAACGATGCTGCTCCATCCCCAAGAGAAGCTCCATCTACCAAGAAGTATCTCTGCTTCCTCCAGAAGACCTCTGGTCCATGGATTTAATGTCAGTTATGGCAGTGGAAATAAGTCACCAAGAACAAAAGGCATATCAAAAGAAAGGCTGACACAACCTCACACAGCATGCAAAGCAATAGGAAACACATTTCCAAGCAGTCACAGGCTAAGTTTGGAGGGAGAGAGGGAACAAGTCAGCATTACCTCGAATTTTCAAACATTTTCTACACTGAAGGTAAAAAGACCAGAGACCCTAACACTACTCAGCTGCAGAACCAAGCACATAAATCACTTGGCTATGTTATACAATCCCTCGCCTCTTGCTCTGCTACCTTTTCTGGGCTATCAGCCAACAAGAATATATCCAGAAGGCAAAAAAAAAAAATAAAAAGGGCTCCCAACAACATGACTCTGCAGAAGGCACATCGCGGCAGAGCCGCAAGCTGCGCCGCGTCATTTTTGGTGCAGTCTCTTGCTTCCTGGAAACACACAGCACATTTCTGTTTCACCTGCTAAATAATTTACGGCTTGGGATTTGTACAAAACACTTCACTTTTTAATTTATTTATTTATTTAGTTTTCTTCCCCTGAAGCAGCAATTACAGAGCAGGCAGAAGTGGGCAAGCCCGCAGGAGCTGATGAGGATCCTGCAGCGGCCAGACTAATTACAGCACGTCAAATTAAAAAGCGGGGCTGCCCTGGCAGGCAGCAAAGGCTTACAGGATGCATTTTACTTTTCCCCTCCCCTAAGACATGATCTAACAAAGCACTTAGCTGCCTCTAAGCAAACCTGCCACCCTCCCTTGTAATCTCCACGATGCATCCCTGAATTAGCAAACTGGCTACTTAAGGTGGCAGGAGGGGTCACCTGTGTTACTCACCCTCCTCCTGTGCCAGCGCCGAGCAGGACAGGGTGACAGGAGAGGCAGGACAGGCAGTGGCTCTCCTGCCTCGCCAAGAGTGAGCTGTGTGCTGCTGTCTCAGATCCTGATTTCTCCCTCTGCATCAAGTCAGACCTTGGGAAACCCACGGACAGCCTTGCTACAAGCATGTGCCACGGGTTCCCTCCTGTTCTCCCTGTTCTTCCCATTCCAGCATTTTCCCATGCCTCGCCTGGGTAACTAAAGCCTGTAATAGCACTAGGTTTGAGTTGGCTCTTTTGAGTTTTTTTTTTTAAACCCTATCTCAAGAAAAGCGGTGCTGGTATTTTTGAACATCTCAAGATCTTAAGCTGCACATGCACTTCCAAGCTTAGAGAGAACAGCAAGTTCCAGTGGGGGATGGCTAAGCAGCATTGAGCATCTGCTATTTATTCAGACTGGCATTTCTGGTCCCTAAAATAATCCAATTGCTCAGGTTTTGCAGCACTCAGATCTCTGATAGCAAAGGCCAGGAGCAGGAGGACATCTTCAGCAAAAAGGGGTGTCTGCCGGTTTGGTCCCTCACCCTCAGGGCTGCCCAGCAGCACACAAACCTGGACCTTTCTGGCTGACACTCCCAGTTCCAGGGGAAAAAGCAATCAAGTAATGAAGTGAGCTCTGCTGAGCCACTGCACTTCATTTCATTACTCTGGTACCAAAAGAAGTGTACAGGGTAACAAAAAAACACAGGAAAAAACACAACTGGTTCCAGACAACACTAAAGAGCAGATTTGGTTTCAGCAGTTTCAGTGATGCTCTCTGTGCCCAGTGCAGGAACAAAGAAGGGCTTTTAATGGGACAGAAGTCCCCATCCAAAAGGGTCAAGCAGTACAGGGTGGTTGCAAGCCAAAAGAGCATCCCCAGCTCAGTACCAACACCCTGCACCGCGCGGGCCAAGGCACCTCCCAGCCACTGTCACCTATTTCAGCACACGAAGGCTTTATGGTGTGAGAAAATCAGATCAGGCTGAGGGACACCATCATTCTGACCTCCCCACACCGGGAAACGCTCAAACAAGGGGACTTTCACATTCAGTTGCAAACAAATCCTCGAGGCAGCAGCACCCCACAGCTGGTGTGGGCACGACCCACCTCAGCACCACCCAGCCCGATGACTCCATCTCAGTGGGTGCCCCTGCACTGTGCTCCCATCACCCTTTTTCAATAACTGTGCTGCAGGGAGACCCGATGGGCAATCTGCACAGGGAACAGCTCTTGGGGGGCCACAAACTGCCTTGGCATGTGCACAGAGGATGCAGCTGCAAACACCTGAGAAACCTGGTCCAGTGGCTGGCATTCCTGCCCATGGCAGGGGTGTTGGAACTAGATGATCCTTAAGGTTCCCTCCAACCCAAAGCCATTCTATGAATACAGCGTCTCATTCAGGGACTCAAACTTGCACGGTGAGTCAAAACACCAGCAGAAAGTTGGCGAATCAACTTTCTGTCCTGGAATTTGTGTCCTAAAATGCTGCGACACCGAGATTGTCATAATCTCAGGTTGTGTACAGTGCAGCCCTGCTGCCAGCCCTGTGGGGACACAGCAATAAAACTAAAACTTAAGTAAAAATTAAAAATAAAAATTAAAATTAAAAAACCCCAAAACACAAACAGCAGCTAAACACAGGGCACTTGATCCTGGTAGAGAAGAGTAGGAGCAGAGACCTGCAAGTGAGCAGGGACCCACAGTGCTAAACTGATACTCTGGGAATGGTTTCCAAGCAAAACCAGCAGAATTTGGTAGAAATGACAGCTGGTTCTGTGGCAATGCCTTGGCACAGGTTGGGGACGAGCTGCACTGCCTGCCACCCTTCCCAGACATCCCAGCTGCATCCTTCACCAACTGTACTGGGAAAGTGCTTGCAACATTAAAGTAAAAGAAATAAATATATAAAAACACCAGAAAGACAAATAAACTGGTCTGGAAATTTTACGGTAACTTGGCAGACAGGAGGAGCCAACGTCCTGCTCCGATCACTGTAAAAAGGATCAAATTACTTAGTCCAAAAAAAGTTGCCTGAGAGGAAAGTACTGAAGAGCAAGGCAAGTTTCTGCTTCTTGCAACATGACCAGCTATTTCAGCTGGTTTGGGGTTTGTGAAATGAGAGTCCGGGACTCACTGCTCAGCAGTTCCTTTACTCCATCTCAAGAGTGAAACACAGGGAGACGAGCGAGCCAGAACAGCAGCACCAGAACATCTGGTCCCCATGAAGGAAAACTCAGCAGCCAAACCTGCAGCCAGTGCAGACCAGAGCTTGGAAGCATCCCCACCAGCCACAGTTTTGCTCCAGATGAAATCCCCCAGCTTTCCAAAAGCCCCAAGTTGAAGTATGGTGATGTCGTGCTGGTTCCAGGCAAGGACAGTGGGGGAGATGGTGGAAACTACCTTGCAGCAGTTAGTGGGGTCCCAGAAAATCCACCAAGCAAATGCAATCACAGCCAACACCAGCCCCACACAACCGCTGCCAAGCTGCTACTGCTCCAAAACACAGCAGCCAGGCAGATTTGGGTTTGCTGCACTAGTAGAAGACCCACCAGCTATCAATTTGAACATACTTCCCTTGCACATATTTCCCTCGGGCTGGGAAGACATTAACTTTTCTTGTGTGACCAAAGGGAGATGCCCAAAATGTTGAAGGTATCAGATGAAAACCCTGGGAGGATCATGCCACCTCACAAGCAAATGGGAATTTTGCCTTGTTTGCTTGTATGATCACACACAGATGTGAGAACACACATGAACAAGTAACATACATGTGTACTTGCTCAGAGTCTCGCTTCATGCCCCAAAACTGCTGCTGTATTTCCCCAAGCCGTTACATCACTTTTTTTCCACCTCTTCCCTCTACACCCACCATTCCCAACTGACCTCCAGGATCCCGGCTGGAGCTGCATATCTCAAGCTCCCCATCAGCATCTCATCTTCCAGACGTGCAGCAGCACTGGCGTCTCCCGGCTCGCTTCTCCCAGCGGGAATCCAGCACTCGGGAGCGCCCAGCCAGCGCTGAGCACGGACCCCGTCTGCTCCGCCACTGCGCCAAGTTCCCCTTCGCCTTCACAGCAACGAGGCTGTTTCCCGGCTAATGCCCTTCCAGCTTTAGATTATTTGTTGTTTACTCGGATTCCTGTCGAGCCAGCGCCAGCTTGCTCAGATCCACCTTGAGTTCAAGAGCAAGTGCTCTCCTCCGTTACACAACCCAGCCGCAGCAGCTGCGGCGTCTGCCTGACACACCGAATTACTGTCTCTCCCCAAAGAGACGGGATGTAGCCCTAAAGCGCTGATTGGGAAGTGCCCTACCTGGGAAGGTAAATGGGGAGATAAAGCTGCCGGAAAACATTTCCGTGATAAGTCAGGGCAGCTGCCTGCCATTCGCAGCAGGCAGGAGCTTTACTGCCTGTCCAAAGGGTGGCAAGAAAAGCAGCTGCGGAGGGGAATGGATGGATGGATGGATGGATGGATGGATGGATGGATGGATGGATGGATGGACGGACGGATCCCTGTCCAGTGCCGAGCTCCTGGAGCAGTGCAGAGAGCAGAACAAGAATCCGCTCAGCTCTGGCTGTGCGGCACAGCGCTGGCTGGGGGATGCCGCCGCCTGCGCTAACATAGGGATGGGGAAGATGGATATCGCAAGGAATATCGCACCCAGACGGCGTTCCCTACCAGGACCCGAGGCTGCGGGGCTGGGGCGGGCAGCACCCCCGGGAAGGGCGCAGCGGAGCCGCGCACAGCCCCCGACGCGCGGAGCGGGGTCGGCAGGACACCCAAACGCCCTCCCCCCTGCCACGCTGCCCCAGGCCGGGCAGGAGGCGCGGGCGGGCAGCCCCGCACTGCAGCACATCCCCACCCACGCCGCGGCCACGCGGATGCTGCGCGGGCGGCGCAGGCACGGACCGATCCCCTCGCTCCACGCACGCACACGCGCGCACTCACCGCGAGGATGCCGGCGGACCCGGCGGAGCTCCGGCTCGCCGCGGCGGGCCCCATGGTGGCGGGGCCGGGGCTGCGGGCGAGGCGCTGCCCGTGCGGCCGCGCTGCCTCAGGCG
>VXAZ01005256.1:494812-550760 GCA_013399875.1 Gymnorhina tibicen | reverse complement strand
CCCCGTCCGCGGGGCAGCGGCAGCGGCAGCGCCTGTTCCCCTCGCGGTTCCGGCTGGGTGGAGCTCCGGCGTCCCAGGGTAGCGGGCGTGGGGAAATTGCAGCGGGGTGGGTGTTCGGCAGCGTGAGATCTTCGGGGGGATTTTTGTTTGTTTTAGTTTTCGTGTTCTCCAATGTCAGACATACAGGGAAGAATTTTTTTTACAAAAAGGGTGGTGAGGCCCTGGCACAGGTTGCCCAGAGGAGCTGTGGCAGCCCCATCCCTGGAAGTGTCCAAGGCCAGCTGGGACAGGCTCTGAGCAGCCTGGTCTAGTGGGTGGCATCCCTGCTGTGGGAATGGAGGTTGGAACTAGACAGCCTTTAAATGTCCCTTCCAGCCCAAACCGTTCTATGACTCTATGAACATGTAGGACATTCCATACCTGTTCATAGAGGAGGAATGCATCAGGGAGCAGACGCATCCCTCCATACAGGAGGATTAGCTGGATGCTGAGGGTGGCCACAGGACAAACAGTGCCCTCACACCCATCCTGCAGCATCTGAGCAGGGTGGGCAGAGCAGGATGATGGTCACAGTGTTCATCAATAGCTGTGGCAAGTGATGGAAACAGGTGCAGGTTTGTCCAGGGAGTCACGGGAACAAGAGATGGGGCCAGAGTCAGGACTGGAAAGGATGCAACATGCATCCAAGGTCCTTACAGGAGATGGGAACCGAGGTGAAACTTCAGGGTTGTTCCAAAATCTGACCAGGAGACCAGAGCAACCCCAGGTATGGCTGATCAGGGCCTTCAAGGTTTATGAGTACAGCAAATTAAGCGTATTTATGGCTCTCTACGGTCCTGGTTGTCTGTTGAGGAAAACACCCAAACACCTGATTTCCAGAGCCTGCAGAAATCCTGGTAACCAACAGTCACCTTCTAGAGATGTCCTGAAAGCAGATGAACCAAGAAAGGGTTTCAGTGCCACATCGAAGGAAACAGCACAGAACTTATAAAATCCCGTCTAAAAAAGGAGAGGGGCAGGGGGAAACATGGTGTTCTTGCTCTAAAGAAGTGTGGATTTCATCCAAGCCCTTTTGAAGCTCAGAAGAAACCTTATTCTGATTCCAGGGAGCTTTGAGTCCAGCTAGAAAGCTCCTCTCCCAGACACAGTGGAGTTTTTCTCCCCACACTTTCTCCATCTCTAATGCTGGAAGAGAGCTGGAGAGGAGTAATGACCCTTGGGAGCCTGGGAACGAGTCTGGAGAGCTTCCCTCTCAGAGCTGGGGTGGCAGTGGCAGGACTGCTGTTCCCAGGAGGGGATAAGACCATATGTGTCACATGTGTAAGGAGAAGATGTTCCTCCACAGCTGGCTGTGCTGCTGTGCAAGTGCTGCAGAGCCCTGGTTTGGGCTTTGCCTTCCCTCGGGGCCCCCAAACCCAGGAACAATGTGCTCTTCCCAGGAGGTCAGCGAAGGGGAGCCTCATCCCAAAGAGAGATCAGAATGCAAACCAAGACGCAGTAAGGTTGTTCAGAAGAAATGGGATGCCCATCGCTGCTTTTAATTCAAAATAAATTGGGCAAATAATAGGCAATAACACAACTGGGTTAACACCAGGCTTGTGGATGGTGGAGTGAATTTTAAGTTTAAAAACATGTAGCTCTCTCATGAAATACAGGGCCGATCTTTGTGCAGAACTAAGTAAGCTGGTTGTGTCTGGGCTAGAAGAGGGTTTGAAATGCCGTAACAGCACCAACCCATGCTGGGTCCATCAGCACTGTGAAGGGCAGCATTCAGATTGTATTAGGGAAAAGCAGAAAAATAATCATCTGGAGGATGGAGTGACTCAGGGGATTGGCAATAAGATGGATCGTGTTACTGCTGTGGAATGGATTCCAATTAGTTACATCCGCTTTTAATTATTATTATTTGTACAGAACCTAAAGGCAGTCCACAGATTATCCAAAAATGCATGGGCTGATCTGTAAATCCCCTGTCCCTCCACCCCTCTCAGCCCTTGCAGTGACAAACCCCAGTCACGCTGCCTGGACTGGGACAGGCTGAGACATAAATTGCTTATTAGTGACCAACTTGCTGCTTCTCCACTTTTGTCACTCTTGGAAAGGAAAATAGGGAACGGGTGACTGAGGTCGGAGTTTCATGTTAAGTGTTTTTGTTGGAAGCAGCAGCCGCTCAAGAAGTTCCTCCTCGCCTCCCTGCGTTCCGTTCCTCTTTCCCCCTTGTGCCACCCTGTGAGTCATGCAAATACACCCAGATCAGTGAAGTGGTAACTTTAAAAAACAAGAAGGAGGGTTTTTTTAATCAGAGTTGGCGAAACTCAGTGCTCATGTTAACCAGAGACTGCTGGGTCTTGGCTGAGCTGGTGGTGGGAGGCCGAGTGAGTGATGGAGAGGCATCCACTGACCTCGTTTGCCACCAGAAATCGTCTTCTTCTCCCCAATGGCAAGATCTCTTGTCTTATGAGGAAAGCCAGTGCTCCTGGTTAGTCACCTGAGGCTGATTCAAGCCTGTTCATGAAATGGGAAGAATTGTTTTGCAAAAAGAAGCTATTTGGGAAATTTTAAAGAATACACCACAGAACCAGGGAATCACAGAATGGTTTGGGTTGGAAGGGACCTTAAAAATCATCTCATTCCAACCCCTGCCATGGGCAGGAACACCTTCCACTAGACTGTGTTGCTCAGGACCCTACCCAGCTTGGCCTGGAACACTTCCAGGGATGGGGCACCATCACTTGATTCACCCTGTAGAAACCAGAAACACTCCAGGAAGTGATTTCTTATTGCTGACTTGCACTAAAAGATGCCAGGCTAATGGGGCAGACATCACTTCCTTTCAGACTCTATTCTCTGTACACAGACCATTGCTTCCACATCTCCCATGGAAACAGAACATTTCTACGTTGGTGTTGTTGTTATGGGAAAGTAGCTGCTGCATGGGAAAATTTGTGGCTCCAGTTCATATAGAAACCACAATTACAACTTGCATTAACATAAATTAGGAAGTTAAATCAACAAAGCCCATAGACTTCCCTGGGTGAGGGAAAGGAGAGTTTGGGTGGGCGTTCTCACCCTTCTGACCCTCCTTATGATCTCCAGGAAACTGGGAAGGGAAATGTCTACCAAGAGCAGATGTTCCCAGCAGGAATATATAGATACACACACACACACACACACACACACATACATAAACACAGTCATTTCAAGCCAGGTGTTTTATCATTGATGGATTTCCTGCCTCAGAACCCCATGGGACATCAGGGCCAGGAGCCAGGGAGCCAGGGGTGGCAGATGGGAAGTGTGGCACTGTTGGATGGAGGTTTGGTTGCCATCACACCTGAGCTGATCTCTCTTCTGGAAAAGGTGGATGCACAGCTGGAGAGCCTGTTTTTCCAGAGGACTTTAAGAAAGAAGAAGGAGCAGCTGATGGCCAGGCTAAGTGCATGGATACCACTTCAGCCCTGTGACCAGGGCTGTGAGATAACCAGTAGGTGGATGGGGAGGTGAGGCTGCAGGTGAAGCACAGCTGGCCCTGCATCTTCTGCCCTGGTGAGATCGGGGAGAGACACTCATGGGGCTGGCATCTCACATCCTTCCCAGGTCAGTGACTCGCTGTGAAGAAGTTTCCTTCCTGTCCCCCAAGTCATGCAAGCGCTGTCAAGCAGGACAGCTTTTATCTGTCTGAAAGCCACAGCTGCCTGCACACCTGGTTTGGTGCATGTAGAAAAAGCCCAGCAGTCACATCTGCACCTCTCCAAGTTAAAATAATGGATGCATTTAAAGCTTCTTGTTATCCCTTTGGAGTCTTTTTTTGCAGGAGCTCCTTTGGCTCAGCTGCAGAGTGAGGTCTGGATACAGAAGCCTGGCTGCTCATCTGAACCTCAGCATAAGCATTGGGAGTCTGGGCACCTCATCCAGTGCCCTCATTCACCTCCCTCCTCCCTTCCTCATTCCTTTCCTTCTCCTTGGTGCAAGTGCTCTGGGGCTGGGGCTTGAACAGTGCCTAACAAAGCTGAGCCATGCTCTCAACTGGGGTATCTTGATGGTCATGAAGCTGAAAAAAAATTATGAAGGTGAAAATGAAAAATGATGAAGAGAATTTTTATGGATGAACCTGAAAGCCTTGCATTGTCCCTGGGTTTATGCTGGAGGAACTGAAGCAGCGGATTAAGCGGTGTAGCCGTGAGCAGAGCGTTGGCAGCAGAGCTCAGAGCTTCATGCTAAGCAGAGGATCATGTGTTGTCTTGCTCCTCTGAGGCCAGCATGACCTAAACGGGACAGGGAGGGGACAAGGTGACGGGATGCTTTGCAGAGCTTTCAGAGAGCACTGCGAAGCTCCGTATGAGTTCCCCAAAGCCAATTCCTTTCCAGGAAGGATTGTGCACTCTTGTGAGTTCAACATCAAATACAGATACCAAACAACTGCCCCTCAAATCTGTTACTCATGTCAGCTGTGGATGCAAGATCCTTTCTGTGTCAGGTTACCCGGCCCACGTGATGCTGCCAGCTTTGTGCCTTGTGTCACCTGCAGGACCATTGGAGTGGTATGGGCAGCCACTGCCTAATCCAGCCTACATCCTCCTGGTACAGAGGGGAACCAGCAAATAACTCTCACCACCTCTAACCCGACAGGCTTCGTTCCACTCAGCACAGCACACTGCTTTCTTTGCTCATGTGGGAGCTCAAGGCCAGCTATGCAGCCTTGGGGTTTCATTTGGAGCCCCAGGAGAATGTCACTTCCCGAGTGAATGTGCTCAGCACCCCAGCTGCACCCAGCAGGGCAGATCTCATTGCTGAGTGATCACAGATAATCTTAGTCACAGTTTAAGGTCTTTTCCCACTCCCCTGATGTAAGGGGGACCCCACAGCTCTGTTGCCCCGGGGCTGAGGGCACACAGGCCTGTGCACAGGGCTGTGCCAAAGGAGTCACAGCCACCAGGCAGTGGTGTTCAGAGGGGGAGGATGGTCAGGGTGAGAAGTAGCTCTCATGGGGCTCTGCTGTCCCTGAACATCGTATTTGATGTATATTGGATACAGAGTTATTCAGGGCAGTTAAGGATGACAGCAAAGAGATGCAAAGAGCTTAAAATAGTGCTTGACCAGGCGATACAAGCACACATAAAACTCAAGTGTCCTTGGAAAGGGGCAAGGGCTGCCTCCGTGTGGATTAGTGCCTCCCGAAACCGAGACCCAGAGCCTTTCAGAGGCTCCCACGGATATCAGGTGACAGCACGGCTGTGGGCGAGGAAGGAAAGCCGCTCCTGCATCTGTGAGGATGATGAGAGGCACGGAGGAGACCCTGGATGGGGATGGCTCAGGAGGCAAGTAGCAGGGAGCAATATGAGGCTGAAGTCACAGATGGCACAGAGAAAACCAGCGGAGAAATTAGTAACATATCAGCCTCAGCGTAGGTAGGTGACGGAGCCTGGGAACATGCCGGGTCTCTGAATCACCGGGATTTGTGCAACCTCAGTCCTGGCAGCGCTGGGTGTTCCCCACCACGTTGGCTGAGTGTGGCCGGGCAGCCTTTTCTCGGGAGCGGTCAGCAGCGGAAAATGTGCATGGAGCAGCCTGGTGTGACTGTAGGCAGCCGCCGGAGGGCCAGGAAGTGCCTGGGTGTCCTCAGCTCTGCAGGGCAAAGTGACTTGGAGGTAGCGAGGTGTTTACATCTCCACTGGGCTCCTGCAGTCCAGCATAACTCTTTAAAAGCCTCACCCAAGCTTGGCTGATTTAAATCACTTCAGGCTATTTAATCATCACGTAACCAGACAGAGCTTAAGGACTAATTAATAGACTTTACACTGCTTAGAGTAACCCAGTGGGTTGTATAAGGAGCTGGTTATGCCATGATAAGATTTCAGTGGAGATGAAGACCCAGGGAGCAAGACGTCCAGCAGGAGGGAACTCTAGCCTTGCATTACACACCATTTTAGGAGGCAAGAGAAGTCTGTAGGAAACTCCCTGCAGTCTGGCACTCTCCTGCCTTCACACATTTTAACTGCCTGCAAATCCTCCTCCAGGAAACTGAGAATTAGCCCCGGTGGTGCTAAATGACTTTGGAAGAGAGGATCCTTAGTGGGGATTATTGCTGGAGAGAATAACAAGGCTGGATGTGTAAAGCAGTGAAGAGGTCACAAGCCAGCTCCTGGGAAGGACACATCCCTCCCATCTCACCAGCCTCCAGGCCTGGGTATAAACTGGGCAGTTTTTCTGTTCCCTTGGCAGCTTTTCAGAGCCTCTCTGTGATGGTTTCTGCTCTGTTTGCCACTGCAGTTTTACTCTGTCTGGGTAAGAGGGAGAAGAAAGGATAAGTCCCACTCCCTGAACTCAAATCACTTTCAGCCATGACTTAAACATATCAGCTTGAACCAGCCTAAGAGCTTGCGAACACAGAGGGTCTCATTGCTGTCCTTTCTCCTGCAGCTCCAGGCCACCAGCCCATCCTCCCCTCTATCTTAACCCTTGTGCTGGATAACTCAGCCCTGTCTTAGCAGAAACCTGTTCCCTTTTTTCACTCAGTTATTTTTGTGCCAGATTAATAGTTTGGGTGTGCAGAGGCTGCGCAACACCAAAGCTGATGCAAAGGAGAGAGACAGGGTGGGGGTGAGGGATGATTCCAGGCAGCCTGTGGGTGAAAGATACTCCCTATGGAGACAAATGCTGCAGCAGAGCTGGTTACAAGGTCACATGGGGTCAGAGGAAAAGCAGAGATGTCATTTGGGCTTACAATGACAACTGGGGTTAAAGGCCTGAGACTGAGTGAACTGGGCAAGGCTGCTGAGAGGTTCCTGGGACAATCCTAACAGCAGTTTGGGAATGACTACTGTGACATGGTGATGGCTGGGAAGCACCTTGGGAGCACTGTGGCAGCACCAGGCCTTGCTTACACCTCATTTCAGCCTGAGCCCTGCCCCATCACTGTGGGGCACTTGCTGGCTGAGTGGCAGTGAGATGGTGGGATGGTGGGATCCCAGCGCCACAGCAATGGAATAAGCCTGGTTATAGGTAGCAGAGGGTTGGACTTGTAGCTATCACATTCCTGCTCGTAGCACAGTTTTTTCCATTTCACCTCTGGAAACCTTCTCTTCAAGTCCTGAAGTGTCTATGGAGCCAATTGTCCTTGAAAATGAGCCAGGGCACAGCCCTAAAAGTTCTGGGTGCTGCAACCAGGGTAATTCTGTAATAAATGTAACCTTTCTGGCAGCACAAGAGAGCAGTTAAGGAACCCTTAATTTTTAAGGGTCCTCAAAAACGCGTCACTAATTTCTAGCCAGAAACATGGGAAAATTTAGTCAAACCAGCCTGGGTACTCAAGGGACTGTCCTGCTCTACAAGCCTTCCACCACCATTCTGCCTCTGTTCTCCTTCCCTCACCCCTTTCCTCAGCCATCCTTCTGCTGCTTCCCTTCCCAGCTATCCTTCCCTACTTGTGAGCAAAGAAACTTAACAAAACAGTGCTCCACTGAGGGGAAGGGAGGCAAGGGAAACAGGAAAGCAGATAATATAACAACAAACAACCACTCCATCCAAAGTACACAGAGGAGTGTTCATCTCTCCCTTTCTCCTTGCTTTTCTATGGCCTCTAGGAAAACTGGCTACTGCCTCCACCCTGCAGCCTTCCACTGTGTCAGTTCACTGGTTTCAAGCTGCAGGCTATGCATTTCTCCCAGACATCAGCTGTTCTTGCATCCATCCATCCATCCATCCATCCATCCATCCATTCTTCCCTCCATCCCTCCATCCACCCCTCCACCTACCCCATTACAAGTACTCATCAGTGATGCCCATAGCAGGAACCCCATATTGTCCTCTCTCAGAATAAGACTCACGAAATAGAATCAAAACCCAAGGGCAGCCCATTTTTTATGCCCAGTTTCTGATACTGATTGTGCTGAGCCCATATCTTAAAGTCATAGAGTGAGAGGAGTTTGACCCAGGAACTTGTAGACCTTCAGTTTCCATCACCACGCTCACCTTGTGCTCAAGCAGGAGTGGAAGAGGAGTGACTCAGACTCACAGAATCAGCTGGGTTGGAAAAGAGCTCTGAGATCATTGAGCCAAACCTATGACCAATCACCACCTTGTCAACCAGACCATGGCACTGAGTGCCATGTCCAGTCATTCCTTAAACACCTCCAGGGACAGTGACTCCACCACCTCCCTGGGCAATCCATTCCAGTGTTTAGCAACCCTTTCCATGAAGAATTCCTCCTGATGTCCAACCTGAACCTCCCCTGATGCAGCTTGAGGCTAATCCGGTTGTCAGTTACCTGGGAGAAGAGGCTGACCCCACCTTGCTGCAACCTTTGTAGGTAGCTGCAGAGAGCATGGATGAGGATCAGGAGCATGAGGAGGTGTGCCCTGGCTGCATGGCCTGGTGAGTGACGTGGTGCCAGGCGAGGACAAGCTGTTCCCTGGCTTGTTATTGTTACCAGATGAGTGGGGGACTTTTACGATCGCTGGGTTTGGATAATCAAATTCTGATTGTGACAGAGGAAGGAGAGCTGCCCTCCTCTTCCCTTCTGCACCCCACGCCAGGCACTCAGCCCCCTGCCCTCCCGCAAGGTTTTGTTCCTGGGAGTGACGCGCAGCAGCCCGGACGTGACTGTGGATCCCACACCCCCACGACGCCCTGCTCTGTCTGGGGTTATTGTGTGATGCCAAGAACAATGTGCTGTGGTTAGGGATGCCTGGGAGAGCGCCGGGAGGCTCCCTGCTCCCCCTCTCCCTGCTAGTGCTGGGGGAGGCAGCTTTTGGCCATGTGGTAGCTGTGGGTTTGGTGGAGGTCCCCCAGCAGGGGAGGAGATGCAGTCACCAGTGCTGTTCCTAGAGAGGAGAGCCAGCGTTTGGCACTGCTGAGCCACAGATGCACTGTGTGTCTTGGGCATAGGATGGCCTTGGGCACTGTAGGATGACAGGATGGATCATGTGGGAAGGGACTGCAGGAGGTCTCCGGCCCAGCCTCTTCATCCTGCCGGCTCTGGGGTCAGACCAGGTTGCTCAGGGCTTTATTGAATCAGGTCTTGGAAACCTCCAAGGTTGGAGGCAGCACAGCCTTTCTGGGCATCCTGTATCAGTGCTGAACTGTCCTCCCCATAGTGGGAATGTTTTTTCTCATATCCAGTCTGAACCTCCCTGGCTTCAGCTTATGTCCAGTGTCTGTTGTGTTCCCCTCATGCACCTCTGTGTACAGCTTGACTTTACCATCTCCATATCCTCCCTGCAGGTATTGGGGGTCACTGTCAGATCCCCACCAGAGCTTCTCTTCTCTAGCCCTGCACGCTCAGCCTCCCCTCCCAGGCTGTGTGATCCCACAGGGCTGCGTGAACTCCAGCTGTCTTGATGACCTTTCCCTGGACTCTTTCCCATGTGTCCCCATCTCTGTTGTACTGGAGGCTGTTGCAATATCTAGTCATGGTGTCAGCAGGGCTGAGCAGAGGGGAGGAATTGCCTTCCTCGACCTGCTGGCAATGCTCTGTGTAATGCAGCTTGAGGGCCTGTTTGCCTTCTTTGCTGTGATGATGCATTGCTGACTCAAGGTCCTTTCTGCACAGCTGCTTCCCCACCAGTCACCCCCAGCCTGGGGGTTACAGACACGAGACTGTGGCATTTGCCCTGCATGAAATCCATAAATATCCTTGTAGTATCAAGTCAAAGAGAGTGAGGAGCCAGCATCTTGTGGACTTGCCTGAGTCACAGGGACTTCTACTTTGTAATGGTTTGGGAAGTCCCTTCTAGGGGAGCATACCCACACCTCAGTGGGAAGAATCTGCTTATTTGGGATGTTGTGATGTCTAGAAGCTCAGGCAGGGATATGGGTCAGTGATACAACCAGGAACAGCAGAACTGCTCTCACGGGAAAGCCTCCTGCACCACCCAGTGCTGAGGCGAGGACTTGGGGAACACTGGGGGACATTGGCCTTTTCACACCAGTATGTCATTGCAAAACCCTCAGGAGTTAGGGGCTTCTGTGTCCTCCAGCAGCCATGGTACTGACAGGAAGGAAGGGAAAATGTGTCTTTTCTGGCTTTGGGAGTCCCTTTGGCTGCCTGGGTGAGATGTCCCTCAACACACATTCTGTTTACACAGCCATTCTGAGGAGTCGGGGCACTTGCAAGCAGCTGAGCTTTGTGTCGTTTGGACTTCTCTGTCCTGGCCTGTTGCTTGTTTCCCCTTGTGCCCAAGTCCCCCCGGAGCCAACTCTCAGGGACAATTTGGTGTGGGGCATGTTTGGTCCAGGATCTGTTAATCGCCTTCCTTTGCTGTGTGTGAGTCCTTTGGCCAGCAAGTGTGTCAGGAGATGGGCATCACCTTTGGTGGAGACAAGGCACAATAATGTTCTTCCCTGCTAAATACCCTAAAAGGGAGAAAAGGATCCTTACGGGCCTTCGTGAGACCCCATCTGGAATGCCCTGTCCAGATCTGGGGTCCTCAGGACAGGAAAGACATGGACCTGTTGGAGCAGGTCCAGAGGAGACCACGAAGAAGCTCAGAGGGCTGGAGCACCTCTCCTTTGCAGACAGGCTGAGAGAGTTAGGGTGGATCAGCCCAGGGAAGAGAAGGCTCTGGGAAGACCTTAGAAAGCCTTCCAGTAATTGAAGAGAGCTTGTAAAAAAGACAGAGAGCAACTCCTTACACGAGTAGATACTGATAGGACAAGGGGGAATGTTTTTAAACTAAGAGACAAGAGTTTTAGTCTAAATGTTAGGAAGAAATTCTTTACCCAGAGGGTGGTGAGGTACTGGCACAGATTGCCCAGAGAAGCTGTGAGTCCGTGGAAGTGTTCAAGGCCAGGTTGGATGGGGTTTGGAGCAACCTGGTCCAGCATCCCTGCCCATGGCAGAGGGGTTGGAATGAGATGATCTTTAGAGTTTCTTCCAACCCAAACCATTCCATGATTCATGTGAAGTGAGACATGTAGGAACATGTCATTCCTTTACTGTGGATGAAGACAAAGACCCCCTTAGCTCCCATTCTTCTCCAGCTTACCACAGCAGCAGTGCAGGGTCTCACCCTCACGATAGAAAGGTCCCTTCCCCAGACCAGAGTATTTATTCCCAGGACTTCCCCGCCCCAGGGCTGCTCATTCATCTCTCGCAGACAGAATGGAGCCTGTCACAGGAGCAGATGCAGAGCAGGCAGAGCTCCCCATGAGACCCTTCACCACCAGAGATGATAAACAGATGGGGAAATCTGCTGGGAAATGCATTGACGTAAGGAGGTGAGAGGCTGGAGCAGCATCCCCAAGGAGGTGGAAGCACCAACAGAAAGCTGGATGCAGAGCCCGGTGCACAATGGCTCTTTGATTCCCCCAGACGCTGCTAATGGGCCGTTTCCTCTCCCAGCCCTCCCTGTGGGTCGGAGATGTCTTGCTTGATGTCTTGCCCTCCTGTTATCTGTCTCTGTGACTTCTCTCTGGGATTTCCTCCGATCAGGCTGCTGGGTCATCCCAGGCTAGTGTCCCTCGTATGATGCTTCTGTCCCCAGAGCTGCTGTGGCCAGAGGCATTTCTCTTCCGAGGACAACTTACTGCTGCAGCATGTGTGCACGCAGCACGGAGAAGCCTCAGCCTTCCTATCCAGAGGGAGAATTGTGCTCAGGTACTTCAGGACCTCCATCTGACCTAACAGCCCTCCTTGGAGATTTCACACCAGGGCTGCACCCTGCTGCATCAACTGCATCAATCCATGCAGTTGCCATCCATGCAATTATTTGTATAATCTACGTGATATACCTCTCCCTTTCTCTCCAAAAATTAAATGTGGGAGCCCCTGGCAGCCCACTCTCCCAGCCAGGCATGCAGCTACCAGGAGAGCAATGCTGGGACCACCACACTGGGCACAGGAGGGACAGGCACATGCCTGAGAAATTCATCCCTACAGCACTGAGGTGCTGAGCAGGTCTCTATTATCAAATTTTAATTACCATGGCTGAATTTTAATAGAGGAACTGTGCAATTCCACTTTACATCCCATCCCCCAGGCCAGGTCACTCACGTCACAGTCCCTGATGTTGCGACTACGGGTCTTTTTGGCTAACGCAGCAAAAATTCTTATTGGATTTAAAAATACAAGAAATTAGTTGCCCTGGGGGAAGGGGAGGCAGAGGGCTGCCTGGCATGCAGAGCTGCCAGGAGGCTCTGACAGCCAGACATATATTGCTGTTTATAATACTTAATAGCGAGCAGCTCTACAAAGTCCTTTCTTTATTCATTTCTCTCCCTAGCACTTCACAGCATGCAATAACTTGGATTTATAAATTAAACATGTTCCTTGTTTTCATACATCATCTACTTCTTATTCCTTAGTCCCATAATGGGATTTTTAATTGTCTGTCATAGAATCGTGCATCCTCCTGGCAGCCTGGGAGTGCGAGTGTAGCCATGAGTTCATTGGCCCGTGTTGGCATTAAATGGTGCATTTAAATCTTCACATTAACAAAAGCGAGGAACACGAGTGGGAATGTGGAACAGTCATCATTAAGAAGAATTGTTTTCTGTGGCAGAAAATGAGGAGAACCAGGCCAAAAATACAAACAGATTTCCCTCCCCCCCGCTCCCCAAAGGGAAAAGCGTTGCACGGTGTTTTAATTATTGCTGGGTTTATTTTCAGCTGATGCGTATCCAACAGCTTGAGCCCAGATTAGAGTCCAAAGGGCTGAGGTAGGGGCTGGAAGACCCACTCCAAAGGTGGCCACACACACACATTATCTGGTGCCTAAACTGGACCATCCAGCTCCAGACCCCTGTCCTGCTGCATTTGCCCAAGACACCATGGCTGCTTTTTCCCTGCTTCTGTGCTCAGCAATGCTCAAATCTGTATGGCTGGGTGAGGCAGTCCAGCCAAGATGTCCCTGGCAGAGCCCAGGAATCCCGGGCAGGAGGGAACACAGGGGAGGGAGGTGGAGAATGGGGCACCAGGTATCGCCTGCTGCTGTGCTCAGCCTCGGTGCAGCCAGCGAGCCCCACGTGCTGCTCAGGTCCCTGCACCCAAAGCAGGTGTGCTGGGGGACAAGGGACAGAAGAAGGCACAGAAAAGGTTAATAGGGATGGAGCTGCTGCCCTGATGCAATTTAATGTGATTTCCTCTTGCAACACTCGAATATCTGCTCTCTGTAAGAACTGGCTGTATCCAAGAGCTTTTTATCGCAGCTTCCCCTTCCTGGCAAAACAAAGTTAAATCCTGCAACTTTTCTACTTTTTCGTATCTTAATCTTTTTTAATTAATTAACATCTTTGCCAAAGTGTGCCCTAAATAGGAGACTTGGTCCAGCTGAGACCTTATCAGCATGGAGGCAATTTGAGCAATTACCTCCTCTGGCTTACACACAGAAGTCCAGTATTGCATCCAGGAAGGAGATTTACTTCTGTTGGTGTTTTCCAACTGCACATTTCTCATTCCCATCCTTTGTGAATTGCCATTCCCCTTCCATTTCTGCTGTACTGTCACTGGGTAAGAGCTCCCTGGTGGGTACCCTGTGTTTGATACCGCTCCTGTCAGAACCACAGTTTGTGCTGTTATTTACTGGATTTCATCTTATTCAATTCAGGCTTTTTCTCCAATTTTTCCAGGTAATTTTGAATTCTCATCCAGTCCTCCCGGGTGCTTGACATCCAGCACAACCTGCATATTTCTATCGCTTGAGTCAGTCAATGAAAATGCTGAATAGAATCACCTTCATGCCTGATCCAGGCAGACCCTATTGAGAATCTCCTCCTTGTGTGACTGAAAACTATCTGCAGTAACTCCAGGTGTATTTTATTAAATTGTTCCTGAATTTACTTTCTCATATTTCCTTAATTTAAGAGAATTGGTAAAATGTCAGATAGGACTATTTCCAAGTCTTTGCCTAAATCACAGGACATTTCAGCCACCCAAGAGGAAACCTGAGCTGAACATTACTCTGGTTTGGGCAATTTACTTTTGACAAATTAATCTTCTCTTCTTATTCCTATGTTCTCCTCTGGCTTTGCATCAACTGTTTGTTTAATCATTTGTTTTAGGACTTTTCCAAGACTCAGAGTTAGGCTCCTGGTGTGTAAATCCTACTTTTTAAAGGGAGATATTGTGCCTGCTGGTTTCTGCTCCACAGGGTACTTCCTAGCCCAGGGTGTCTGGGAAGAACATCCCAACTCCTTCTTCTGCTCACCTCCCATAGGATTGTCCTGTGCTTGTGCTGACTCCATTTCCTGTGTCCCCCCTAAACCACCTCTGGGTGGTTTCCTTCTGCTCCACTCCTTGGTTTGATTAACTGGTGATTACAGTCTGTCAGCTGATGACAAGGAACCTTTTTTGTGAAGGCAGCACTGGCCTTTCCCACGTCATCCCTTGGTTCCTCTCCTTCCTCTTTCTTCTCCTGATTTACAGATCCTCTGTATTTACAGATCCTCCTGTTGCCTTCCCACCCTTGTTCACTGAAACTCATTCGAGCCTTCCGGTGTGGTTTCGCAGTGGGGAAGGTTTTGATGTAAATGTATAACAAGTTCCCACAGTTCCCACCTCCCTCTGCCCTGGGTTTGCAGCAGGACCACTGGTGTTGGGCTCAGTGGTCATGTTTTCTGCCTTCCTCCTGGCAGGATAAACCACCCAGTGCCTTTAGGGCTTTTCCCTGCTGTGCTGGCTCTCCTGCTCCCTCAGAAGCTATCCACAGCTTCCCCATGTGTGCCAAAATCACCCGGTTTGGGTCCAGCATCCCTCCACCCTTGCTCTTGCATCGCCCCGTTAGTAAGAAAAATTGATTTTGCCACTCTGTGATTGCTCTCCCCAAAATCGCTCTCCTTCCAGTTCCCGGCTGGCTCCTCATGGTCAGAGCCTGATGTAGGTACTGTTTGTCCATCTGAGCTGAAATGTTGTCCCCAGCATCCTAGGGATTCACTGGACTGGGATTATGTATCATTTCCAGTTGTGGGTAATTAGAATAACGTTCCTGGCTTTCACTGTTGTTGATAACTGGAAGAACCTCTCCTACCTCCTCCTCAGCTCTCCTGCCATGGCCACATCCCAGGCCCTGCTGCGTGCCCTTCTGGGACTGCCTTCCTTTCCTCTGCTCTTCCCAGATTTTCTCCGTAAGGACAGAAATAGGTTTCTGTGCTGTGCATTCTCTGTGCATTATGTCATCATTGTGACTGTGTCTTAAGAATTCACGGTGTGTTTATTTAATCTCCTAGACTCCTGGGGAGGTTGATAATCACTGCATTGCCCTTTTCCCTTTGTTGGGTCACCCTTAGAGCAGCACTGTAATTTCTCCAAGAAAACTGGATCCTCCCCCATCTCCTGTAATTATGGACCTCTGCCCAGGGTGGGGGGGTTCTCAGCTGTGAAAATTCAGCCACCCAAATCTTCATTCCCAGCCAGAATTGGCTGCCTTTCCTCTCACTGCTCATCCCAGTGACCACACAGTTTGAAGAATGAGGCGTTTTGGGATAAGGATCATGCACCTCCCAGCTTTGGTGTCCCACAGGCATCCAAGCCTAAGCACTGAGCCCTCTCCTTTTCCATTGCCACCCAGGGAGCCTCAAGCCCCTCCAAACCCCACAGACACCAGGGGCTGGGGGTCATGGGTCTCCACCCAAACCAGCAGGTTAAGCCAACCTGCACTGCAAACAGGAGACCCAGCATGTAGTAGAGGGGTATTTAAAATGGAAACTGAGTTCTGAGATTGGCCTCAAACTGTTCAGAGAAGTGTTATAATTAACTGTGAGATGTCTCTGCAAATGTTGCTGGCTGGAGCAAGAGACTCAAGCATCCTTTCTCTGGTCTTACTCTGCAATGCAAGAATTTATTTACTGTACATTTCAAAATAGAGCCCTTCCCCCCTCCCCATTTTGTGTGGAACAAACAATGCTATGTCTCTCCTGCCACTGCAGTATTAGAAAAAACTGGGTCATGCATATAATTCTGCAGAGGGAAACAAAAGGCCATTCTGCCCCTCTTGGACCTCGTATTTATGGATGCTGTGGCACATTATGGTAATCCTTGCTTGAATCCAGCATATAATTAATAGCTAATAGTTAGGCTGTGGCATTTTTACATGCAGATACAGAGAGAGATTCATGGCACAGTGGACAAGACAGCAAAATATGACTGACACATAAAACTGCTTGCAGACTTTCCAAGGCACCAGATTCCCATCTCCTCTTTGCCTTTTGGCTTTTCACACACTCGTGTGTGAAAAAACTCTCTCATTTTTGGTTGTTGATAACAAATTCTTTCCTCTGTTTGTGTTCTGTCCAATTTAAACAAAAAAAAAATGACAGCATGTCTGCATGCAAAGCTGGACAGTTCATGGATTTATTAGAAGTATAAAGTCGACATCTGTTCTGGACTCACAGAGGGGTAATTCCAGGAAGGCAGTAAATTGTGGTACACGGGAATACGTTCACATACACTTGCTTGTAGGCTGTGCATGTCGATTTTATAAATGCTCCTGTACAAAGTGGAAAAAACAGCTTTGGCTCGACGAACAGCTTGAAATCACCAGAAGTGAAATCTAGTGTAAATACATTGATTTCTGGCACATTTTAATGTTTCTTTGTGCTCCTCTGTGCATTTAGTCAAGTATTGTCTCTTATATATGCACCCAGTGACTCGCTGCAGTAAGAGCAACTTCAGGCTGGAGAGATGAAAATAAAATAAATAAAAAACCCCTAGAAAACTGTTTCCATGGCTGTGACCGGGAACAGAAGTGTTCCTGCTTTGCTGAGGTCAGGATGTGACATAAACACTCCCTCCCAGCAAGGCTGAAGCAAAGAAGGTGATGAAGCGAAAATCACTCCCATTATCACTCTGGGATTACCAGACATAATCCTGGAGGGTGAGATGAGGTCTCAGGGAATAAACATTGTCCTCTAAGCGTGTCCATCTCTGCACGCTGCTGCTCCTCCCTGGCAAATCTGGGGTAACATATGGTCCAGGAAATCAGAGCTACAGACCCCCCTCTAACCTCCCCAGGCACACACATAGCTCTGCATCATTACACATCTATGTAATATCTAAACACTAAATATCTGCTGCACCTTTTTGTTTGGGGGTTTAATTTTCAAATAGCAGCCAGCTAAGGTTGTGGGTGTAGTGAATTGATGCTGGCTGGATGCCAGGTACTCATCAAAGCCTCTCTATCTTTCCCCTCTGCAGCTGGACAGGGGAGAGAAAATGTAACAAAGGGTTCATGGGTGGAGATAAGGACAGAGAGAGATCACTCACCAAATACCATCATGGGCAAAAGAGACTCGGATTAGAGATATTAATTGAATTTATAACTAACAAAATCAGAGCAGGATAATGAGAAGTAAAATCAGACCTTAAAAACACCTTCCCCCCACCTTTCCTTCCTTCCCAGCTCTACCTCCTCCCCCAGTGGTGCAGGGAGACAGGGAGTGGGGGTTATGGTCAGTTCATTCCCCGTGGCTTCTCCCGCTGCTCAGGGACAGGAGTCATTGCCCCGTGGCAGCCTGGGGTCCCTCCCACGGGAGACAGTTCTCCATTAACTTCTTCAGCCTGAGTCCATCCCATGGGCAAGAGTTCTCCACAAACTGCTGCAACATGGGTCACTCTTCCACGGGGTGCAGTCCTTCAGGAACAGGCTGCTCCAGTGTGGGACCCCACAGGGTCACAAGTCCTGCCAGGAAACCTGCTCCAGCATGGGCTTCTCTCTCCACAGGTCCCTGCCAGGACCCTGCTCCAGCACAGGCTTCCTGTGGGGTCACAGCCTCCTCCCAGGCATCCACCTGCTTCAGTGGGGGCTCCTCCATGGAGGTGGATCTCTGCTCCCTCATGGGTGTCCATGGGCTGCAGGGGCACAGCTGCCTCACCGTGGTCCTCACCGTGGCTGCAGGGCAATCTCAGCTCCAGCGCCTGCAGCAGCTCCTGCCCCTCCCTCTCCACTGCCCTTGGTGTCTGCAGAGCTATTCCTGTCACATATTCTCACCCCGCTCTTCTCTGGCCACAATTACACCTACCCAATAACTTTTCTTCGTTTCTTCTTAAATCTGTTACCCAGCAGCAGGTCCACCTTATACCAGGGCCATACTGGCACTGACACATTTTACTACTCTAACCCATGGGCTTTCTGGGCTTAGGCAAATGACTTGACATGCCCTGTTCCTCACCTGCTGTCTGCCCAGTTTCTTCCTGCTGGTTTTGCCCCTACTGTAGCTGCTCCACTTTAGATGAAAAGAAAGAAAAATGTGAGTGGAAAAAAGGGAGGCTGAAGCATACACACATTTAATTTTTATGGGCCTTTCACTGTATTTCATCTGTCTTTCATTTAACACACTGGTGACATTTATGTATTTCCCGAAATGCCACCTAGGAAAGAAAATGCATTAAGAACAACTTGACATAAAGAGTGAGGTATCCTTCAATGGGACTGACTGGAAATGTGCAGAGCAGCCTGCAGGCACAGGATGCCGAGCCATCCCTGGAACCTCTGGGTTGCAGTGGTGAGTGGCTCCAGCTCCATGCAGCAGATCAAAGCAGCTCCTGCTCTTTGGTTTTTTCCTATGTGATCCAGCTGCCACTTGGAAGCAAAGCTACTGTCTGGACAACAGGAATAATTTCTGCACAAAAGTGCTCTCCCACCTCCTCCAGCTGTGCTTGCACTGTGTGCTCTTCCTCCAATGCTTTAGTGACCTGCCCTTTCTAGGAAACTGCAGGCAGGCACAGAGGAGACCGTCACAATAAAAATAATATTAGTAATGATAATAATGATTATGATGAAGGCAGTTAGTGCTGGGATGCAGATAGCTCCTGCTTCTGGAACTCTCCCTGGGCCAGGCACACCGAGACAACAAGAACAGGCTGGTGAATTTTTTTGCCCTTCAGACACAGGAGCTTTGGCGCTAGTAACACCCATCCTTTACCAAGGAACTGCTGCTCAGAGCTTTAATTTGGGTGATGGATGGTCTCTGCTGGGAACAAAACATCTCTGCAATTGTAGCTGACAAGTTTGGTACAGACAGGCAGGACCACACTTCTTATCATCTATATTGTATATCACAGACTCACAGAATGTTTTGGGTTGGAAAGGACCTTACAGATCATCTAATTCCTACCCCCTGCCATGGGCAGGGACACCTTCCACTAGACCAGGTTGCTCCAAGTCCCATCCAACCTCGCCTTGAGCACTTCCAGGGTTGGGCCATCTACAATCCCCCAGGGGAACCTGTTCCAGTGTCTCACCACCCTCACAGTACAAATTTTCTTTCTTATATCTAATCTAAGCTTCTCTTCTTTCATTTGTACCCCAGTATGGTTTTATGCCTGCTGTGGCAGTTTGGGTGTGCAGCTTAGCCCATACAGACCAGCAGTCCTTTGTCCCCTAAGCCTTCCCCACCACCTGTGTGTGCCCTTCCCAGGGGAAGGGGTGGGATGCTCCACACGTACCTGTCTGGCCTGAGCACAGCCCTGGGGCTCTCCAGTTCCAGGCTCAAGACCAGCTCTGGAGCTGACCTGTTTCATGCTCTTGGGCAAATCCCTGGCACAGGGATAATTGTGCCCGATGCCAGTCTCCGAGGGGAGCACAGAGGCTTCATTAGCTGATGTTTAGGGAAGGCTCTAGGCAGGAAAAGCGTATTCAGCGTTAAAAATGAATGAGCATCAGTAATGCCAAAAATGTGTGTGATAGAGGGAGAGAAAGACAATATTGGAGGACAAAATGCTTGGGGAGCTGAGAGCTGGCCCAGACAGAGCCACAGAATTCCTAATACCCAGGCAGAGGGCATGGCTGCAGCCCTGGCCGTGGCACAGTGTCCTTCAGAGACCAGTGGCCCAACTGGCTTGTCCCACCCTGTCCTGGCACATGGATCACTGGAATACTCAGCACTGTCCTGGGGGGTAGCAGTTAGGACATGTGCTGGTACCACTGTCCTTCCATCACCCCCTCATCCCAGTCCTCAGACTTGTTGGGCTGAAGACACCTCCCTTCCCCTGAGAAATGGGTGGTCCAACAAACTTCTTATGCTTCCCTCCCCACCACTGCTCAGTTTTACACCTGCAAGGCCACACAGAGGAATGACAGCCACACAACAGCACTGTACACCTTGATTTGGGAATGCAGGCCTCTGCCTATCCTGTTCATTGAGCAGATCTGCTTATACAGGGTCTGTAACAAAACTGCCGAGCATCCAGCAGGTCTGTCTCCCAGGGAGCAGCCCTGGGAAACCACACTCACTCCTCCCTTGACTTCTCCTAGGACTAAATGCCATCCTTGATCCAAACCAGGAGGCTGCAATTTCCTTGGTTACAGGAGCAGGTCAGTGTGGAGACCCCACCACAGGGAGATGAGCCACAGCTCTCTGGACTTTCCTTGCATTTGTGGTGACACTGACTCAGGCTTTGTGCTGCAGAGCTGGGGGTGAAAAGGCGTGGAAAGGAGGAGCCAAGAACATGAGCACAGCCATGATTGAGAATGTGAATCTGCTGACTCACGTGCTCTCCCTGCTGCTCTCCAAGGTCCATCTCACACTGTAAGGAACCTGCTAGCATCCCTGTCCATGGCATTGCTCCCTGGAGCATCTCCTGTCCCTCCCAGGCAGCTCAGTTCTTGGCCAGCAGGAACACAGAGGCTCTCTGCAACTCCAGCAGATTTCCCAAAGGCTTGGATGGGAAAGGACCTTATAACCCTTCTCTTCCCAGCCCTGCAGCAAAAAAACATCTTTGATCTCTTGTGTATTGCTACAATATCTCCCTTGTGATGTGGTTCTGTAAGAGGGAAGGAAATGTCCCTTGGACCCATCCCCAGGTGAAGGTACAGCCCTCATGTGCACATGCTGAAAGTATGCTGTGCCTCGTGCTCCCGGGGAAATGAGGACACTTCCTCCTCCCTCCCTGAGGAGCACAGCTGAACTGCTTGCAGGGAAAGTGCTGCCAAGCTTCCCAGATGAACCGCATGTCACTTCCCACGTCCCTGGAGTAGCAGTTCTGACACTGAGTTAACAAGTGCTGCCAGCACGCCAGGAGCATTCCCCCTTCTGGATGTTTTTCCAAACCAAATCCTAGCTCTGAGCCCATTTCACTGGTGACCCACTGTTGCTGAAGGGCAGTGAGGCAGAGCAAATTATTTGAGAACCAGGGCAAGTACAGCAGGGACCAGGAGCACCTTTGGAGCAAGACTGATGTTTCACATTGCAGTGGGTGCCCACAGCAGTGGGATGTGCAGAAGATTTTGTGCTGTAGGATCCAGGCAGGATTGAGCACAAAGTGCAAGCAGCACAAATCAGAATTTCTGCTCAAAAGCAGCTTTCCCAATAGCAGTGCTGGGTGCAGCCTTTCACTACCACAGCTTTCCCAGCCAGCCTACTCCAATCTAAGGGGGGAAATAAGGGAAAAGCAATGAAAACTGTTTGATATTTCTCATTCAAGAGAGAGAAAGATTCAGAAGATGGATGTTGGCCACAGGGCTTCAAAGACGCGTCTTTAAGTTTCTTCTTTATGATAAATATCATGTGTGAGCCTTGGCAAATCAAAAACTTACACTCCATTGGAACATCTCGTTTGCTTTCTTGTTTGACACAGAATTATAAGATGTAACCAGCTCCTCCTGTTGAGTCCAACAGCTTGTGTTTGACTAAGGCACAGATTTCCCATCTGTTCTTCAGTCTCAGTTCTTTTTGCTGCAACATCACACTGAGAGCTGGTACAGATGATCCCCCTAAATCCCTCAAATCCTCTTCTAGACACAGTGAGTCCCAATTCTATAGGCACTGCCTGTGTTTCTTGTTCTCCTGTATATCCCACTGCATGGAGCAATATTCATCCTACACTGTTGGAAGAGAGACAGGCCATGGTACAACTGCTCTGTCACTGCACTTACTGATTATCCCACCAGCCCTTCTGCAATCCCCAGCTTTTAACAGCAATTATATTTATTATTTCCCGCAGACTAGTGGCAGAGTTGATCAGTACTGGAATTAGCAGCTCTCTCTCCAGCTTCCACTTAAGGAAACAGAAAATTTTATTTTGCCTAGAGCTATCTGCACCATTTTGGGTTAACTGGGTGTTGCACAGGTTATTCCTTTCAGATTATCCTACACCTTGTGAGTCTCTGACACAGGGGCTACTGCCTTACAGCAGCCTCTCCATGGGAAGACCTCGAGAAGAGCCCATCTTTAACAGCAGAAGGGGAGGAAGCTGCTGGAAATGATGAAGTAGAAGGCTATAGAAAGTCCTGGGCTTTGGCTTAGTTTAAGACCTTGTTGTCCTCTTGTTTCTTGCTCTTCTGGAAAACTGGCACAGTGTTCCCTAAAACCAGCACAGTGGTGCCTCCAAGTCTCAGCAACTGGAGGCACAACAGAGAGGAGGTAAGAGAGGGCTGACAATGCCAGAGCTGACTGGGAAACCCAATTTCCTTGAAATTATGCTGGGATTTGCAGTTATTTTCATGTGGGATTAAAAGGGAACCTCAAACAACATTAAAGAAACGAAAATCCTGCAGTTTTGTTTTGGAAACACAGAATTTTTTTGAAGGCAAATCTGGCTTCCAAGATACCTGGCAGCTTTTGGATCAAAATAACAAGATTCTCAGGGGTCTCAGGGCTGCTCAGGGGATGGGCAGCTGCCAGGAGACACCACGGCAGATGCCTCCATTCAGTACAACAGGTATGTGAAGACTTTTTACTGGTTGCTGGGTTTGGTATTTTATTATAGAGATCTTCAGAATCTGACATGAGATTTTGAAGAAGGCCAGTAGTGGAGGTCACTGGGAGGGGAAGGAGGGCTAGTAGGAAAGGGAGTAACCAATTTCATACCCCTCAGGGGCATTTAGCCAGGCCCACCTGATGATACCAGCAGAACACATAAGTGCAGGCAAGGCTGGGAATGAGACTGGTATGGATGAACAAACATTTCTTTCCAATGTGGTTTTTCCCTTTCATTCCTGCACTCACGGGCAGCCAGTCTGCACTACAGAAATACCCCCCACATCTCTCCCCTTGTTGCTGAGGGTCTCCAAGACATGTCAGGTTCCAATCATCCAACACAACAGGAACTGCTGTGAGCACAGCCTCAAAATCTGCTACCCCTTCCTCTGCTCCTCCACCCCATGGGCTCTTGTTGTGCACAAGCCCAGGGCATCCCAATGCTAATTTGAGGCTGGGGGCTACTGCCGGGAGTAAATGTGACTGGTTAGGCAGGGACAGGCATTTTACTGCTGAGAGAAGCTGCTCCGTATCAGAACTTAAAATCACAGCCATGCACAGCTGTGCTGGTGCTGCTCAGCGGTGAAGGAGCTGATGCATTCCGTACTGCTGATGTGAAGATTATACTCAAGGAGGGAAAAGTTTTATGGAAAATGGAGGCTCAGCAGAGCTTTTGATTACAGATTTCAGTCCTTGAGTGATAACACAGTGAGGGTCCTCAAACAAATTGACACGTGAAGGTTTTTAGACACAGGCTATTATCCTTCCGGGATGATTTGAAATAAATCTTGGGGCTAATTCTAAAATAGTGAATGCATCGCACAGCAGGGCACAGCAGGCATTAACACGTTAAAGCCTAGTCATCAAATACACCTTTCACTCATAAATGCCTGAGAACTTTGCCATTTACCAGTCAGCCCAGCCCAGGATGCTTTTGGGATGCCTTTGTGTGCCAGGCCAGGGCCAGTACAGAGAGCGAGGCTCCTTTTCATTGCCATGAGTCAGGAAGGCATCCTTAGGCAATAGATCCTCCAAAGATTTTAGCGCTCTTCAGGCTGGCCCTTTACAAGGTATCAAGCATCTTCCTTGTGCAACCTTTACCCTGTCCTATCCTGCCCGAGCTGGATGAGTAATGATAAAACCCAGCAAGGAGGCCAGCCCCTGTTTGCTTGGATTTTCAACAAGACCGAGTCTGGGGAGAAAGGCCCCAGCACAGGCTCTGGCCACGGTGTCAATTTGGAGCCTGCCAAGGCAAAGGCAGAGCAGTGGTTTGTGGCTCAGCTCAGTGGGAAGGAGATGGTGACCAGAACAAGAGGAAAGGAGTGGCTGGAGGGCACATGGAGACGGAAGGGGAGAGAGGCACTGCTGTTCATTCCTAAGGCTACTGGCCACTGAAGGACTGCCCTCTTGCTATGCAGGGCTGTCCTGGTTTGAGTTATGGGGTTGCTGAGCCCTGACTTATTCCTCCTACACAGCCTGATCAAATGGCAGGAGGATGTCTCCTTCCCTGTGCTCAGGGGTGAAGAAGTGAGGCATGGAAAGGCTGAGGATCTCAAGGAGCAACAGCCCAGGCAGCCCCAGCAGCACAGATTGCTCCTGGCTTGGGCAGCCCTTTTGGAACTACAGGGCTGCTACAGAGATCTTGAGGCCTTTTGCAAATTTCGTGGTAAGAGCAGAAATGTGAGCAGTCACTGACGTCCCCTGGTCATGGCTGCTGTGGGTGGCTTACCCACAGCTGCATTCAGGGGATGGAGTTCCTGGGATGCATCCTGGAATCTGGGCTCTTGTGACACACCAGCTGCCCAATCCAGCCATGGTGCCTGACACTGTTCCTGTGCCACCCTGCTGTGACCATGCCTTCTGCCAAAGCAGAGCAGGTGGGACAGGAGGGAAGGCACCTGCTGCCTTTCTTGCTGTAGTTCACAACTCCACATTTCCACCAAACTGGTCCATGAAGTGGTCTACACTAAGATGCCTGAACCACAGTCCTGCCCAGCCACGATGTGGACACAGGTTCTGCACAGTCAGATCTGTTTGGGAGCTGTAGCTTCAGGGAGGACGTGGGACTGAGTTGAAAAGCAGGGCAGTGACTCTGTAGATGGATGTAGCTATTTTTATAGTGCATGTGAGCTGGAGCTCTTTACATTTCCCTTCCAAATGGTGCCCTGCACTGCCCATGGGACATCCCCCGGAGCAGCTGACCCTGCTGAACACAGGGCTCTGTTGGGCAGGTGGGAATAGGCAGAGCATTTTTTGTTCTGTGTGCTGGGCAGGCTGCGCCAGCTTCCCTGGAGGAATGGCTTTCAGCCACTGTCTGTCCAAATGAGCATGCTCTTGCCTTGATTTGTCTGGAATTTGTCAAGGGAGACAAAGCTCAGCATTGCTGAGAGAGAACATTTTTATTTCCATTTTGAAACATCATCACTTTCAGTTTTGTCTCATAAAACTCTTCTTTGCCTTTTCCCTGACCTTGAGGTTGCATGGTGTGATAAGGCTGCATCCATGCTGTTACACTTTTACCTTTTAAAGGAATGTGTGCATCCAGTTTGCTGCTGGGGATGGCCCCTGTGTTGGGTTAAGTCCTGAATCCACCCTAGGAATTTCTTGGGCAGAGCTGTGGCCAAATTTGTGTCTAGGGCTGTCCCACCAAGATGAGCGTGCAGACAACTGGGCACCAGTGCCTGTACATTGCATTCACACAGATGGGGCCTTTGTGTCCTTCTTTGGGACCAGGCACGCTGCCACTCTGCGAGTATCTTCTCTGGCAGCTCAGGGTCAAGGATTTGCCTTTGTGGAAATTCAAGTGGGAAAGTTTCTCGCTTTCACTTCTCCATGGCTTTTATCTTCATAAACGAAAACACTCAGACATAGAGGAAATAAACAGAAAAGTGGAGGTAGTGGGAGGAAAGGCAGCGGGGTTTAAAAAGAAACAACAAAACATTGATAACAGGGTTGGAGTCCCAGTTTAAGGTGAGGTTCCCGCTGAGAAATGCTCTTCACAAGCAGAACAATGTGTGTCCCTTGGGGATGGAAGGGCTTTGAAGGGGCTTAGCGTGGATGAAGGGGGGTCTTTTCAGCCCAGATCTGATGACATGACCAAGCCCCCCATTCACAGGCAACCTCCTTCCAGGCTGCTTCAATCCCCTGAGGAGAATTTTTCTGTGCCTCTTCCATGTAGAAATGGTGCCATCTTCTACCTTGGCAACTTCAGAGACCTTTTTTAATCATACCCTGTGTGGTGAGGGAGAGGACAAAAAACACTGTTACAGTGTAGTACCAGATTCCTGAAGGGCAAACGGGTCCAGGAAGGCAGGTCATTCTTCAGAGAGGAAATCCTAAAAGTGCAGGAGCATGCTGTCCTCAAGTGACGAAAGATGAGCTGGTGGAAGAGAAGACTGGCCTGGCTGAAAAGATAGCCTTGGCTGGAAGTCAGGGGAAAAAAAGAGTTTAGCAGCTTTGGAAGAAGGGGCAGGCAACTCAGGAGGATGACAAGTATGTTGTGAGGTTATGCAGGGAGAAAATTAGAAGGGCCTAACTAGAAATTAATCTGGCTACTGCTGTAATAGACAGTACAAAATGTTTCTATAAATATATTCACAACAAAAAGAGGGCTACGGAGAATTTCCATCCTTTATTGGATTCAGGGGGACACGTAGTGACAAAGGCTGAGGTACTTACACCTTCTTTGCCTCAATCTTTAAGTCTTTTAAGACTGGTTGTTCTCCAGATAGCCAGGCCCCTGAGCTGGAATACAGAGATGAGGAGCAGAATGAAGCCCCCAAAATCTAGGGGGAAATGGTCAGTGACCTGCTACATCACTTAGACAAACAGAAGTCTATGGGGCTGGATGGGATCACTACCCCTGGAGGTATTTAAAGACATGTAGATGTGGCACTTGGGGACATGGTTTAGAGCTGGGCTTGACAGTGCTGGGTTAAAGGTTAGACTTGACGACCTTAAGAGTCTTTTCTAATGATAGAATCTAAATGATTTTATGATTCTAATTTAAGAGAACAAGATCACTTTTTCAAGATAACAGGTAAATCTGCAGCCCCTTTTGTCAGCCTGGATGCTACTGTGTAGGTAAAAATCTGTTTACGTGGTTTAAACTCCCCAGGCATTTGCCACCCATGACAAATCTTCCTGATATCTCCATAGCAATCTGCTCTAGCTGGAAAGGACGCATCTTTTCCCTGACTGTTCCAAGCCTGTGCTGTTCCATAAGAGTGCTTTTGGCTTGCATCCCCAACCTAAATGTGTTCTCTATGAAACGCAATTTTTGACTCTGCACGGTCACAGGAGACAAACGCCAGTAAATTGAGTTGCCAGATAGGAAAAAAGTCAAGCAGCTTGGGCCTCTAGAGGCTTCCAGCATTAGGCATGGGAAGAGATGATACAAGCCTCTGTTCTGAGTTGTATTTTCTGCAGTGTGGTGGATGGCAGCTGCTGACTTAACCTGCTCGGTGCCTGAGGGCGCGCTATGGCCAGCTGCGGTGCCTGCCGCGCTCTCGGGATGGGATGCCGCATGTGGAGATGCGGCTGAGGTGCCTGGGATGCTGCAGGCAGGAGAGCAGGGCTGCCGGAGCTGCTGTGCTGAGGAGCCCACCCGGGGAGTGCCATGAGCGCTCAGCTAAGGACGGGGGAGCGCAGCTGAGATGGGCAGTGGTGGAATGATTGTGTGCTCATCCTGGGCTGGACCCCCGGAGCCAACAGGATGGGATGGGCATCTGTTAAAAAAGATCAAGTTAGGGCTGGGAAGAATGCCAGGGAGAACAATGGTTAGACAAAACCCGTGGGTTTTTGCAGGTTTGGGGGCACCTCAAAATTTCCCGCAGGCAGAAAGCAGGAACCGCAGCAGCGCCCACAGCCGGGCTCCCTCCCGCCCATCCTGAGCCCCAGCCGCCTCCACAACTCAGTGGTTAACCAGGCAGCACCACGGCTTGCAGAGCCATCTGCTGACAGAGGGATGCAGCACAAGGAGAGATTTTTTTTTCTCCACTTTGTCCGCGCAGCTGAGGGGTTTTTTTAGTACAGCCCATGGGCTGTACAGACAGTGTGGTCTGGCTCCTGCACACAACTCAGCACAGGAATTGTTTTACTCTGCCAGCCTGATACTTGCTTTTCTCTCTAAGAATTGTTCCAGTATGGCCCCATCTTTAGTTAGGGATCCGTCATGCAACACAAAGAAGGAAGAAATGAAATATTTTTGAAGTATCTTTGGAAGCCAGGAAACAGACCCTTCCCTCCTCAAACAGGAGCTCTGCTTGGAATCACGGCACTGTGAAATAATACATAATGTGGACACGGGCCTGGAAGTTGCTTGAGGACACGGCAGCATCTGGAGCAAGAGGGACAGGCTGAACAGAGCTGTGCTGAGGCCACAGGGCTGCAGACCCTGAGTTACCAGGGAGGCAGAGGCACATCTGCTGTAACAAAGTTTCTTTCCATGCCTTTTCTCGAGGCAGTTTTTTATCTGCTGTAAATACACACAAGCCCCAGCAGTTTTATCTTGCATCAGATCATACGGATCACTGCCTTCTCTCCAATAGTAGCAAAAACAAACCTCTTCTGCCTGACCTGGGTCTGCAAAGCAGACTGTGTGTTTATTCCACGACAATATCCACTTCTTTATTTGTGTGCAAACAGCAGGCTGCAGAACGAGCATGATTCCCCTTTGCAAAGTGCTCTGTGCCTTTGGGGTAGAAATGCACCTTTTCTTTAAAGCTATAAACAGATGCTGTGATTCTTAGGTTTGCAGAGTGGATGCTTCACAGAAACCACAGCTTACAGCAGGCTAGAAAGATATGCTTTTGTGGAAAAATGTGGACATTAAGGTGGAATTTGAGAGGATCATAGAACGGTTTGGGTTGGAAGGAATCCTTAAAAATCACTTTATTCCAACCTCCCTGCCATGAAATTCGTCACTAGATCAGGTTGCTCGAAGTCCCATCCAACCTGACCTTAGGGTGACTGTCACTCTCATGACTGCTGTAGTTGGTGCTCTCTCATGTTGTCCCAGATGAGCACCTGTGGGTGGCTCATCTCCTCTCTGCTCCCTCTGTGGCTCACACTGTTGGTTCCAGCTGTTTGTGATACCAGTCAACTGCATCTATCTGCATCCGAGAGCCTCCTTCCCAGCAGGATCTGGGCTTGCTTTTGCAGTTTGAAGGACCCCTGGTGATTCAGTTTGTGATACTTTGGCAGAGGTGAAATGAAATCAGAAATAAGGATGAAAAAAATAGTAACCAGGCTCAAAAAGTCATGATGGCCATTCCCCTAGGAAAAACAGCGGGGAAGAAGAAAGCTTTTAAAAGGACAGTGGGAGAAGAAAGCTTTTAAAAGGAAGGTGAGAGAGCTGGGTCTTTGTGCTATTTTTGGCTTGCCCAGAGTGGTGCAGGGTGGAAGAGCGCTGCTTGCTTATTAGAATGTGCAGAAAAGGTGAAACTGGATCATATTCCTGACACAAAGGCTCTGCCTATGGCACAGAGCACATGTCTGGCCTCTTTTCCCTGAGCCTGGCTTTCGTGCTGGCATATCTACACTTCCGTGGACAGGGGCTGGTATGTATTGAACAAATATTTCCGTTCTGTGTCTGCACAGAATACTGATAGGAATGGGCAGGTGCTATATATTGCATAAATAATAAACATGTTCATTCTCTCCAAAAAACCAACCATGTGTGAAATAGCACATTACATACTCCAAAAAAGAGCCTTAACTTTGCCCATCACATTGAAATGCACCTTCATTGTCTGTGTCATCGTTGCATTTCAAGACCTTTATGTATTTGTTACTTACTTATAACTTTTTATTTCTTTGATTTTAAGGATTTTTTTTATGACCATAGGAAGTCTGGGCTGAAACATGGTATTTCTAGAATATTTTCATTAAGGCAGCTGTCACTAGAGTGTTATTTGCCTGACTGATGTGACACGTCTCTCTCTTGCACCACATTCCCTCTAAGGTTTTATTGTCTTATTTGCTGTTACATTAAAGAACATTTGATTTGCAAGTCAGAGACATTCTTCAGTGTGACAGTGCTGTTCTCAGCCTGCTGCCAGTGAGAGACACCCAAAGGGACACGATGCTGCGGGTGGACAGGTGCCCTTCTTTGCTGGATCATAACAGCCCTTCATTCCCTTCTGGGAGGGGTCTGTATGGCTTAGAAGATGGAGCTGGTAATTAGGATCAGAAAAGTATTGTAGCAAATCAGACAGCAGATCATAGAATCATTTAGGCTGGGAAGGACCTTTGAGATCTAGTCCAACCATTGACCTAACACACCAAGCCCACCACTGAATCATGTCCCTGAGTGCCATGTTCTACACATCCTTTAAATACGTCCAGGAGTGATGGCTCCAGCACTTCCCTGCTCTGAGCTGGGCCGGTCATCTTAATCTACTTTGCAGATTAGATTAGCAGATTCTAATCTACTTAGTAGATTAGAATCTACTACCAGCTTGGTCTGAATTGTGAATACAGATTTGTTTTCAGTTTTCACTTGACCTCTTTCCCAGAACTGCTACATATCAAAGACATCACGTGACAAACACTTGGCAGTGCCACCTGCTTCCCTCCAGCCCTGCTGAGACCTCCCTGCACTCCCATGAAAACATCTCAGGAAAACATCTCTGAAGAACTCCCAGAGAGCATTGCAGACTGGGTCTCCATAGGCTGCTGTGACATTTGCTGCTGATCAGCTGGCAGCCTCCTGCCTCTCCTTTGTGCCTCTGACAGAATGCAGTGGAAAGCACCAAGATCACAAGAAGACAGCATTGGTCAGTGTGGGAAGTACAGGACATCTCTTCAAACAACCTCCCACATATTTATTTGCAGCCAGCCCTGCTCAGCTTTCATCTTAGATCCATCTGGACAGGAAGCCCTGTTTTCCTGGTGAATTCACTCAGTTTGCCTTGATCAGGCCGCAGCACTTCAAGACAACCATCAACAATATCAGATTCCTTTTGGCCCTGACCCGTTGCCCCACACAAATCAGAGGGCAATAGCCTACACAGAGCTGTGCACGTGGACCTTAACCAAACTGGACAACTCTGCATGGTGGCATAACTCAGGTTTGCAGTGCCAGCCTTGAGGCAGGTGGGTTTTGATAACATGCAGTGCCACACACAGGTTAATGTGTGTAGAATCATAGAATTGGTTAGGTTGGAAAAGATCTTTAAGACCATTGAGCCCAATCTTTAATCCCGGGGTTGAGGGATGAACCTGCTGCCTGTGGCTTCAGCAGGAGCACCATGGGGTGGTGAAGATGGTCTCTCCTTATCTCTGAGGATCTTGCATGGCCAGAGTGTTTGTGGACAGGCCACAGTGCTCACCCAACCAAAAGGGCTCGGCACTTGTCTGTGGGACAGGCAGTGTGCAGAGCTCAAGCAGAAATCAGCTGTGGGGATGCTCTCCTGCTTGGTTCATTGTATTGACAGGCTGAGGGAGGATGAAAAAGGTGAAGGCTTCTTGTGACTACCTCTCCTCCCTGCTCAAGAGCTACAGTGAACCTTGGTATACTAAATACAACTCCTTTGATCTTTCAAATAATTTTGTTTCAGGCAGCTTCTCCATCTAAAATCCTTTTTGAATGAGTGCCAAGACCAAGACACCAAGGGAAAATACAGATGTTTTTTGCCAAATGCTCCCTTCCTGAGGGGAGTTCTTGTAAGGTCTGAAGTTTGACCTAGTATTGGATGTATTTTTTGAAGTTACGTGACATCGTTGTAGACAACGAGCAAAGCTCGTTGGTCCATGAGCTTTGTGGACCAACCCTCCTGCTGGATGTGCAAAAACGGCCAAGTGCCCTCTTAAGTGGGGTTGTGATCACATGGAAAGAAATTTTGGTACAAGGCTAACTCTGTGCCTCTAGTTTTGCTTGGAGAGCTTTCCCAATATTTACACATAGGAAAGGATGCACAGAGAGAAACATGTCCCACTGCAGAGCAATGCTGGAAGGCAAATTATTCATGCATTTCCTTAACGTAGGATCTTTCCTGCATTACAGTAACTTTAATATTCCTACAAGAAATTACCCATTAAAAACATCAGGTTCTGTAAAAACTCTGTGGTTAATTAAGGGTTGTGCATGCCAGCATTAATTATGCTTTGTTAGATTATAGTTAAAAAAGGTTTAATTTTAAAAAATATGTTATTAGTGCAATTTAATCTTTGGCATGATTTTATTAAATCATTATGAATAGGCAAAGTATTTTAAAAGTAAAAAAGAATAATGTTTTTAATGCTCTTTTGAGGTTCATTGGCTTCCAATTTTACTTGACTCTGTTATACCAGAACATATATGTTAGAAAGAAGATTTTAAAATTCCATAAACTTGTAAAAGTGGCTTTTCTGTGTATGATGCAAACTTTACCATCAGCTGTCAATGTAGCCCAAATCCTTCTGCACCACTGGCATATGTAGATGGTATGAATAATAGGTGCTTATTTTTTATATAATCTAATCACTAAACCAAGAATTTTACCAGTGTGTTATTCTATATGACAGGACTATCCAATATATGGCTGAAGAACCACCCATGCCAACTTTCGGCAAGATATGACACAGATATTTGGTAAAAAATTTCAAACGAAGAATAAGTCCTGTGAAATTTCACTTTGGTCACTGAGGAAAAACTAGGACAAGGTTTTATAATTTTTTTTTAGAAATTATTTTCTTGAAATAATTTTCTCCCCTTTTACTTTACACAATAAACTCATGATTTCAAGCATGCTGATGAAATGAACCCAAATACACACCTGCCAACAGCTCCTGCTGAAACATGGGGTGAAGTGCTGCTTTGACCTGAACACTGACTAGTTTTATTTCCTGTGGTCACACAGTCAATTCATCTTTTATTAGTTCTGCTTTCTTCAGCACATCATGTATTAGTTGCATAATTCCCCATGAATTTTTCTCCAGTACAGAGGCTGGCTTTCAAGGACTATAGGTCTAGCATGGCTTTTCACACCTCCAGACTTCACCTTTCTGTATCTGCCTAAATTAGATCTGCTTTATTTTTCCCCTCTTGCAACCTTCCCATACAGGCTATTTCCTTGTTTGCTGTCAATTCTGTTTATTTTGAAAGAAACATGTCCAATCATGGACCCTCCTTGAATTAATACAGAACATGCAAAACTTTAGTGTATTTCAGAGGCAGCTTGTATGAAAACAAAGCCCAAGATCTACTGAAAAGACTGCTCTGTGCTTCATGAACATCTTAGACAGACATGGGACATGCAGAGAAAGAGAGCTCATCTTGTATAACATAGAAAATACCTGCTTTGCAGAAATGGTGATTGAATAGTTCAGAATTCAGACTGCTCAGATCAGAGCTCTTGCCAAGGGACTTGGTGTTAGTCAGCTGAAGCTCAGCAGTAAACTCCGAGTGCTGCACGGCCTGGATGAGCAGCGTGCAGGGATCCGGCTTCTGCCAGAAAGGAGGGACAGTCCCACAGACATGGCTTTGTGTTCCTGATCCACACGGACTGGCTGCAGCTGGAAAACAAAGCTCAGCTACTCTCATGAGACACTTCAGAGCATGGGTGAAGAAGAAGCTGGAGAATGGAGTTTGGGCACAGGGAGCCCAAGGTTTGCCTGCTCCTTCTGTATCATTTCCCTGTCTCAGGACGTTCTCAGTGTTAGCGCTAGGAAATACCCATTCTTCTCTGGGGTGAACTCGAGGAGGGGCTGTGGTGGGAATGGATCAAGCTATGCCTGTGACTAACAGAACTCCAGGCTTGGAAAGTGCTAAAATTTTTATGTTCTGAGTCATGTTTGATTCTGAAAAGCACAGGGATTTATTTCTGCCAGATGCTGGAAAACTGGCAGTTAAAGGGTTAGCATGGACACCTCTAGCATGTTTCATGACAGAGCTGCCAAGCAGGTGGGAAATGACCCTGGGTTAGCAGTGAATCCTGCAAGCAGAGATGAGGGATCACTTTTCTTGGCTCAGCCCACGAAGAGGTGCTACAGACCCAGGAACAGAGCAGTTCACCCCCGAGCAGAGACAGACCATATTCAGAGACCCAGCAACACAAGTTGTTAGTTATTTTTTAACAGGCTTTTTCGTTGGTTTTGGGGGTGTTTTTTTTTGTTGTTTTTGTTGTTTTGTTGGTTTTTGGGTTTTTTTTTGGTGAAACATTAGAATATTTACACTTTATATTTTCCCATATTTATTTCATAATGATGCATCCAAAAAGGAAAGGAAGTATCAGCTGGTGTTCTTTAGCTCGAACAATATATTTCTTGTAAAACTTCACAAGCAATTCATATCTGATTAAGTTGGGCAAAACACTTTTTTTTGCTAACTTCAGACCTGCCTTTCTATTATGCTTCTCATGAAGGAAAATGTTTGTTGTGAACAATAAAAGGAAAGTCCCGTTTTCCTGTGAATAGCTGTAACATCAAACCTCAGCCTTTCATATAATGGGTTCCTATTCTCTCCCTGGACTAAAGGGCAGTTTAAGTGAAACATTCCCAAGAAGAGATGTGGAAAAAAATCCCCTAGAAATAATAAAAAAATTTTCTAAGCAACCAAACGCTCAGACTCTGTCTTGTGACAAATCTCTCTGCTTTATTTTTAACTTGATTGTCTGCCGAGAAATGCTTAGATTATCCCAGAGCAAGACACAGGATCTTTTCCCCTAAACCACAGCTTTCACAGGGAAAGTAGAGACCCAGCAGATTGAAAAAAAAAAGGATTTCTTTGTAAAAAGCAAGAGGACAAAGATGTGCAATATAGATGAGAAAATGTGAAAGAGATGGATGACTCATTGACTAAAAGGGAAGATGCAGCCATTTTTACCAACATAATTAAATCATGGTCTGAATGGGGGCACTGATGGCAACTCCCTCTGTGCCTGTTCAACTCACTGTATCATTTTGTCTTTTCCTGCCAGGCAGGAAGAAAGAACTTTACCTGCATTGCTGAACTGTGAGAGATCAGTTAATGATTGAAGAGGATTTTAAAGATGGGCAGTGTGCAGCAATAAAACTGGTAAATACCAGGTGGATCAAGCTTTGCCCTCTGCTCACAAAGGCAGTCAAGCATCTGGCCTTTTACATTTTAGTTCATTTTGGAACAGGCTCCCTTCGTGCTTTGAATCATTCTTGGAGAAACGTTGCAGAAAACTACTGTCAAAACTCTCAATTCTGTTGAAATAAAAACATATTAAACAGTAGAAATAAAAAATAACAGAGAAAAACAGTATTATCGAAACACTTCAGAACTGTTTCCTGGCTAGTGTGGGAAACATTCAGAAAATACTCGGAAAATATTTGAGTTTGGATTTATCCAACCTTTGCTAGAGCAGCCATTTAATCATACAGTTAGGTTTCAGGTATTCAACCAAAATAAAATGTGCTTTCAGTGTTCAAATTGTTCCTCTCTTGCATGTCTATTTATAAAAATGAAGAGGTATCACTGCAAAAAATTGGTGGTATTTTGGTTAAAACGTATTTTCTCACTGTTATCTGTCAGAGAAAAGCTAAGCTTCTGCCCTGTGTGACAGAAGTCCTGAATCAAATGGGTTTGGGCATGATGAATTCCTATGACTACTATAATCATAGGGACAAAAATGAAGAGCAGAATAAGATAAAACAAGGAAATGGAATGAAAAATAACATGAGGACATTCTCCAAAGATATGAAAGATTAGTTAGTCCAACATGTGATTGGAAAGGACAAATAATAATGGGTGACAGAGTTAAGGCCTTTTTTCTGTCAGCAGTCACTTCAAGAAAGGAAATTTATTTGAAACACTTAAGTAGCTGCTGTAAGCAGGATGAGATGTTAGTGATCCTCCCTGAGAAGGCGATGAAGACAGATGAGGCTCCAGGACACTGGAAAAAAGCAATCAGGGTGACTGTTTTCAGAAAAGAAGGAAGGGAGGTGCATTGGAATTGTCACTAATCAATCTGATTGCATTTTCTGAAAAAGTAACAGAACAGTGTTTGTAAAATGCAGGAAACATCTAATTAAGAAAAGTTAAGGCAGGTTTGTAGACAATCAGTTTGTTCCACCAGTAAGATGCTGAAATATCCTTGCCAGTCTGGATAGCATTGACAAGGCTGCAGATGGAATACATGTTCTTGGTTTGGGAAAAACACTTCAGAAAAGATGTAGCCAACTAATTATTTTCTAGAAGCTTCTAGACAGTTCTAGAAAAGAGAACAGCTGGAAAATATTTTAATAACCCTCAAACACAAAAAGACTCCCGAAAAGAGGAAAAGAACTGTTCTTCTTGTACACTGTGAAGGGAGATAGAATAATCAAATTACATAAATTACACTTGCATTGATGTTTTGAAGTCCCAAGTGACGGAGCTGTTTCAGCTTGTGTTTGCTGCAGTAAATTCTGTCTTCTCTTGCACTGCAAACCTGTCCTGCTCCACAGTAAGTGATTTGTTTACACTAAATGCTCTCCTTTGTGGGAAGTTGATCTGGCAAAAATCACTGTTATACCTCAAACAGTGAGTCACTCAGCTTCCTCTGTAGCAGGACAAATGAAACACCTTTCACAATCAACTACAAATAATCCCTGTGGATCATGAGTTCTGATTGTTGGAAATCCTCGCAGACAATCATGATAAAATTTCCTTCCTCTGTACAGAGGCTCCTTCTGAATAATAAAGAGTGCAAGAGAACCAGGGTAACCATATGGTGCTGCTCCTGGTCAAAGAATATCTTCCTACGAGCTTTTTTCTTTGAACCTCTGCACAAGAGGGTGGAAGATGGCAGAAACAGGGCCAGTAATCTGGAAATCTGAAGAAATCTTTGTTTGTAATCTGGAAATCTTTGTTTCCTTTCCACAGCAGGTTCCTAAGACAGATCTTCAAAGCAGATGTAGCAACAGACACTTCAGGAGCAGAATTCACCACGCCCAAATTCTCTGTGGGCTGAATGGGGAAGCTTCCAGACCAGTGTTGGGATGGTGACCACCAGCAGGATGCTCACAAGGGCAGGAGCTTCCTGAAGGTCTCTCCTTGCTTTTTGCCAAATGATGGCTTTATAAATTCACATGAAAATCCAGCAGGCAATTCCCTAAGGGGCTCCAGTCCCAAATAAACACCCTCCCAGTCAGAAAAAGGCTGCATGCCATGGATGTTTAAGGGCCCTTAGGGGCCATACCTCAACAGAGGCAGAGGTAGAGTCTTTGCTGAGATAATCTTGTTAATTAGAGTACAGTAAGGTGGGGATTCAAAGCATTTCAGGAAAAACTGCAGCTGAAGTTTTTTCTGAATATGAAGTCTTCCTCCTGGGCAAGAGATCTGGGCAGTGGGGTTCCTACAAAAGGTAGGCATTGCCCCTGGCCGTGTATGTGGGATCACAACACTGGAGTGTATGGTACACAACTGGAGTGAATCAGGCCTGCCAAGGGTTGCCCGGTTTCTAAATTCTAAGTAGTCCTTGACCAAAAATTAAGTCCAGAGAGGTTTAATCCAGACCAGTGTTTACTGTAAAACACGTGAGTAACCCTGGGATTCACATGTACTGCATTCCCACTGAAAATGCTAGAAGCTCCAAACAGTCTGTGTGCTTCAGATGTCCTCAGTGCTAGTGAGGCTCTTAATTTTTAAAACATCACAATTTTAGCTGATCTTGCTGTGGTATGGAGCTCCTGGTAGTTAATTTTAGGTTGTGCTCCTGTGAATAGAAATGTGCCATTCTGATGCAGCATGTGTGCAGTGCAGATATGGGGCCATTTATTGCTGTGGCCTGCTGCCATATCACCATATTATTATCCCTTGAGAAGGAAACAATGTAGATTTATGTTTTGCTTGAGTTCTTTGTTTTGGTTATTTTTTCCTGCCTGGTTATTTTTAGTGCAAATTTGTTCCAAATTATGTCAAGGACAGGAGAAGTTGAACTAAAACCATGATCGGAAGTGCTGCTGTCTGTGAGGGATGTTTCTGTGAACAACAAAAGCCAGTGATATGTTCTGTTGCATAACCCTAAAGAAATCGCTAGAAAGCAAAGTGTTGCCTCTGTTATCTCCAGACAGTCCCCAGTCCAACCCATCCTGGTGTGAAGAAGTTGGCTGTCAATTTTAGCAGCTGCAGGATCAGAGGCTCTGATGTGAAACAGCCACTTTCAAGAAAAAACACGTCTCTGTGTAAGGACGTGAGCTAGCTGGCACAGTCCCTCCCCTTCCACTGCTTTTGAAGAATATACAGTATTCAAACCCTGAAATCATTTGCAGGTTTATATCCTCTGCTCAAGACATTTTACACCTGCCTGGGCTATTTGCTTTCGAAGACAGACCCATGGTGTTTCCCAGAAATTAATTAACAAATTCACAACCTCTTTTGCTGGCTTGGGAAACAGCAGCATGGATGAATGCTCCACTGATAAGGTTTTAATGTTGAGTTGTCAGAGGTAGAGGTACCTGACAGCTCTTGAAGATTAATTACTGAGCACAGCTTTCTCTGTTCCTGTCTGCCTGCTCCAAAGAGACAACTCTGTTTCCTTTCCTTTAATGAAAGTGTGCTGTGATAATAGCTTGCAAATATTTTACCTCTGGAAGCAATTACTAAGTTTGTTTTAAAAGCTGAGCTAACAGTGAAGACATGTTTACTCTCCAAGCAGACACCCTGTATTTGAGCTATTACATTTCTTGTTATTATTTTTAAACCAGTGTTGTGCAGTTGTGAATGCAAGTTGCTTCATCTGCTACAGCAAACACCCTAATTTGTTAATAAATTAGCAAAAGGGGAATTGAGGGAGAGGTTTCAAGAGCAAAACAATGTGTTGGGAAATCACCTCAATTCCAGATTCAATTAGAAATGTATGATGCTGCCAGACGTTGAGGAAGCCATAATGAGCTGTGTAATGCTTGCAGCCCCTCAGCTCCCCTCCCTCGGAGTGCTTCTCCATTCCCTGGTGCCTGCAGCTCCTGCTCAAGACATTTTACACTTCCCTGGGCTCCTTGCTTGGGTCCATCGCTTTCTGTCTCCTGTGAGAAAATGACGGCAGCAGCCCAGGCCAGGGCTGGGATGTATTGGCCTCCACTGGTACTTTCTGAATCCTTTCTATCGCACTGTAACCCTTAATCTAAAACAATCTGTACAGATTAGGGCCCATTTCCCTTTGTCTGCTCTTGTGAGTAGCCTCAGATGGTTTTTCTCCTCAGTTAATAATTGCCACAGGCTCTTATGTCAAGGATTACTCATTTAATGGAGATCACCTTTGGAAGTGGCTCCTGGCAGGAGTCTGAGTCACAGACAGAGTCAAATTCAAGGGAGGTTGTTCTTTTCTGAATATGAGAGAGCTGAGGAAGATGCAGGCTGGACAGAGGAAGTTATTTCCATTTTTTTCTGTGTTATTTTTCCTTCCTTTCCTGGGGGAAGCTTGGTATCAAAATCCTTCTCTAGCAGTTAGGAAGTGTAGGCAGTGTATCACACATCTTGTGTTCATGGTTCTCTGCATAAGAACTAATAACACACCTTTGAGAAGAAGCAGGCAGCTTTATATCCATAGTGGGTGACATTGAATTTTGGGAAGTGGTATCCCATTTCCCCTCAAAAATACTGCGCTACAGCATCAACACAGTGTGGGAGGCATCAAAGCCACCTCCTCTCTGCCACCACCATGACACACTCAAGGTCAGGCTGAATGGGGCTTTCAGCAACCTGATCTAGTTCAGGATGTCCCTCCTCATTGCAGGGGCCATGGCCTTCAAAGCTCCCTTACAACCTAAACCACTCCAAGATTCTGTGGTTCTGTTTCAACCCAGTACAGTCCTCTCTCCCATCCTTCCTTTGCTCCTTCTCCTTGTAACCCAGTGATCCCTTTGCTCCATTGCTCGTCTCCTTCTGGCATTTTGGTGAAGAGAGGAAAAAGGACAGCAGATGGAAAATAGGGGTGCTATTTTCTGTGCCCGGGAGCAGAAAGCCAGTGCAACACAGCCCTGGTTCTGTTTCCTTCCTACACTGGTGAGTAGGATTCCATCACACAGTAAAAGTACAAAACTGCCTCATTATTCTGAAAAGCCGTGTAATAATCTAAAGTCATTTTTTTGCACAATCAAAGTCGATGAGAGGTCTTCCCACCAAATTCACAAGCAGCAGGACCAAGTCTGTACAATTAAAATGGGAGCTCCAACATCAAAGGCAGGCAAAGAAAGGGCACAGCATGAGCTCATGGGATTGTTTACTATGCAATGTGCTCTCCACATTTTTAAACCTTTTGCTTGGATCTCATTTTCCTTTGATCTCCAGGCAACGTGCATGTTTAAGCCCACTAAAATACATGATGTTTTCTAACAAACTACAATGCAGATTAGATCAATTCTTTAATCTCATGTTTTCCTCTTAAACACTGCAATCAACCATTTTATGTGCGATTGGATATAAAATTAACCCAGGCACTTTAGCTTTATTTCAGAATGTTCTGTATTCTAAACTATCTAGTTTTGCTGGGAATATGCCAGGGTCTTCTCATCCATAAAGGTGAACATAGCCCAGATCTAAACAGAAGGCGTACAGCTACTTTATTGTGAAACTACTGGGTGAGGTGGAAGCACACAATGTTTTCATGGACACTAAAGAGAGGCCACAATCACAGGCACTTTTGTCCAGGGAAAACAAACAACACAGAGTATGCTGGTGAATCCAAATAAATAACTTCAGAAGAAAAAGCACCTCAAGAAAACGTTTTAAAGATCTGAAAATCCCAACAAGAAAACCACCACGGACAACGTGAACCACTTGCAGTTACTATTCCAGCTACTCTCTGCCAGTGACTGTCTCCTATGGGCAAGTGTTTTCCTTGAGCACATGGACAGTGTATGGTAACAGTCAGAGAGTTCTTCTATTCTGTGAAAAAAAGGTCTCAAAAGAATTGGGAAGCTTGTGAACAGGTCCTTGTGATACTGGAAGAGAGACAGACCTTTATGTAATTTACAGGAAGTGCTTTTAGAAACTTTATGACTACAATTTCTATAAATACCTGTTGTAGAAAAAACACAAGGACACAAAGAAACTTTCTCAGAAAAACAATAAAATGTCGTAGGCTGACTACGCCTTGCAAAAACTATACTCAGAAGCTTTGGTTTATATTTTGAAGAAGTAACCTGCAGCCTTCAGATCCTACTGGGCTAAACTCTGGTTTTCTAAAATCTGCCTGTTGCTGGATTCCTCTTCTTCCATTAAGTCCTTTTGATTCTCTACCTGGGCTGAACTAGCACCGTTTTCTTGTACTTCTTGGAATAAAGTTTGATCCTGGGCAGAATTGCGGCCCATGTCATTTCCCACAATTTGGATTTTTGGGAGCAGGTTTTTTGGGGGACAGATGTTTCACAGTGCTTAATGCAGCTGCAGCTTTTTTTCAACAGCCAAGTAAACCATAAAAGTACTCTCAGCTTTTCTACAATATTTCTGGAGGGCCCTGGATGGCAGCCATATGGGCTGGCTTTGATTATCTGTGAAGGACTGTTGTGAAGATTGGTTTAAGCCCCAGCCCAGACACCTGAGAAAATTTCCTTTCCCATCACACTAATGAATCAGTTTAAAATGACAGCAACTTGTTAAAGGTGGAGAAGATAAACAAATAGCATGTAATGACCAGGTGCACTTTTCCCAAAGTCAAGCAATACACAAAGTAAAATGATTTGAAGTCTCCTTCTGTAATTTCAGGGTTTGTGTCTCCAGTACTAACACCCCACTGGCAGGCTCTGAGCCCTGTCTCTCCTCCCAGGATAAAAAAAGCTGATGACTCAATTCTGAACAGCCCTTCAGCCAACCCGAGCTCCTTCTCTCTTCTGGCTCCTCTAGCAAGCGGTCCCTTTTTGACCATTATTCCCCTTCTTCAGTCATTTCTACCCCAAGACCCAATTTCCCCCTAAGATCCTCCTTACTATGAGTCCTTCTCTTTTTTTTAATGTGTACTTTCATGCCCTAAAGCTACAAGCTGTGGAAGATCAGACCAGTCACTCCAGGCCTGTTTTGGCTTGGTGAATTGGCTCAGGTCTCTCTTGTATTACAGTAATTGTGTAATTTCCTACCCTCTCTCATGTCCTTTTACTTTCTTTATTTTTTTAAACAGAAATTATCCAAATATGAAGAACTTAAATGAAAATCCAAAATCTTCCAGATGGCTTCCTCAAACATGAAAATTAACCCATTTCCCTAGGTGCCTTCCCTGTTTCCAGGTTCCAGCTGTTTGCTCCCTCTTTCCAGGCTGCCATCCTTTTAGAGCTTTCTGAGTGGGGTTCCCCTTCTTTAGACCTCAGGCTTTTGTCTCCCAGGCTCAGCTCAGATCTATCTGATACAAAGCCTCTGTGTGAGGTAAGTTTCCTCTCCAACACTTGTGCTCATTTCCTGGAGAAGGTCTTTGTTTCCCTGGCCTGTGTTTGCTGTATGGGCTACAACTCCTTATCAGCCTTTTCCTCCCTCTGTCCTCCTGTCTTTTCAGCTTCTCTGGTTTGCATCTGTGCGTGGAGCTCCTCTGCCTTCCCAGACTATGGACTTTCTATTCTCCTGCTCTGGTATTGCCCCACTGCTGCTTGGATCAGGCTCTGCTCCCATGTCCAGACTGTCTGAAATTGGGGGTAGAAGTTACTTTATGAAAACCAGGTGACTTATAAAATTAGACAGTCAAAAATACAGGCAGTTGTAACACATTTGTGACTGTTACAACCTCTTTGGGGAATGACTTGAGTGGGTTTTTAAGGCAGCAGGTGAATAGCTGGTGCTTCAAAGACAAATATCATCCTGAAGCATATTACAAAAATTATCAGCACTTCCTACAAATGGCAAGATACACAGAACAAACCTCTGGATTACATACCATCTCTTTGTAAATGATTTTACAGAAGGAAATAAAAATGGATGTACAATTTTAACAAAAATGAATAGTGTATGTGGAGGTGAGGAGGACAAGGAGAAAAAATGATATGGGCCAAGGGAGAAGAAGCTGTTGAAAAAAGCCCCAAATACATATGAAAGGCGACACAGCAGAGGAATAGGAGACTGAGGACTGCATAGGGCAGTGCTGTTGTACTGACAAAAAAAAAAAAGTAAGTAGAAAGAATAAAGATCTTCTAATTTTCTACAACAAGAAGTCACCATGTTAAAATGACATAATGGCTCTTGTTTTTTTTCTATCCCCCCTCCCTGCAAATGCAGCCTAAGAGAATGTGATTACTACATCACATGCATCACATTTTCTAATGGAAGTTATAATGCTGTTACCAGGTACTCCCATGACACTACATCCCACTACAGCTTTCTTGAAGGACCTTGTAGAGCAAAACTTCAGAGTCTACGAAAATTAGACATATTTTGTGTCTCTTTCCTGTCTTTGCTAGGGGTGAAATTCAACCCTGTGCATATTTTATGTGCCTCGTAATAACACCCATTCATTCATTGCAGAAGAGGCACTCTATTGTCCTCCTATGACACTTCCTTGGGATTGCAGCTGGAAGATGTGTCACTGGGACTTCCCTTTGTTCCCTTGCTCTGAACTAGACACTTGTGGCAGATGCTGGATTGGCGGCCTCACAGAAACAGATACTCCAGGCCACAGCTTGCACAAGTGGAGACAGTTTACGTGTCTGGCTTGTCTATGGCACCTATCACTGCTGCTTGACCACAGGGGTTAATCAGCAGCTGTCAAACAGCTCCATTCCAGCACTCCAGGGCCAAGGTGGTAACCGACCTGATTAATGCTGTGGGAGCACAGCCAAAGCTGAGAGAAGATTTCAGTTCTTTATTTCAGCCTCCTTTCAGAGCAGGAGAGAGTTGTAGTAATCACTGCAGATCTGTGCCTCTACCTGTCCCTTTAAGGATGCCCTTCTGGCAATCTGAAGACTGTCCTTTCTGGGGAAAAGAAACAGAGTGAAAGTGGGACTGTGATAACCCATTGATAAACCCAGTCTGATGAGGAGCAGCTGAGGGAGCTGGAGGGGCTCAGCCTGGAGAAAAGGAGGCTCAGGGGGGACCTTCTCACTCTCTATAACTCCCTGACAGGAGGTTGTAGCCAGGTGGGGGGTGCTTTGTCCTCTCAAGTAAAAAGCACAAGACAAAAGGAAATGGCCTCAGGATGCACCGGGGACATTTAGATTAGATTATAAAAAAATTTTTTCCCAAGAAGGTTGTCAAGCATTGGAACAGGCTGCCCAGGGAAGTGGTTGTGTCACCATCCCTGGGGATATTTAAAAGATGTGTGAGTGTGGCCCTTGGGGACATGGTTTAGTGGTGAATTTGGCAGTGCTGGGTGAAGGGTTGAACTCGATGATCTCAAAGGTTTTTTCCAACCTAAACAATTCCATCGTTCCATGCTATGACTGCAGACTGCAGACTGCCCAGGTCATTGAGATCTTTACCATGACTGCTGTCACCAGGACTCAGATTTGGTACTGCTAAGCTTGCTCTGGCACCTGTGTGCTGTATTGGAGTGTCTTGGTTTGAAAGACAGGTGTCTACTAAGGAAGGCAGGAGCTTCCCTTGGAATGGAAAATCTAACCCCCTTTCCTCCAAGTTATTATAATTTTGAAATTAAGGGGCTTTCAGGCAAAGATATGAGGAATAGGAANCGGCAATGGCGGCTGGGCCGGGCCGGGAAGGGGTGGGAGAAAGGCTTCACAAACCCCCTGGGCAGCCGATCCCGGTGCCCCAGCAGGACCCTCGGGAGCAGCAGCTGAACAGCAGGGATGAACGCAAAATCCCGGATGGTAGACGAGATGTATTGAACTCCGAAGCTGCAGCTGGTGAAAGGGTCCCTCTTTTAAGTGAGGTAGGGTGTTAAAAATAGGGTCCCAGCACAGCGACTGCTCCAACAAGCAGAGCCCCCACTCACGGCAGAAAGAAGGTAGCAGAAGGCAGAACCCTGCAGTGGCGACGAACTCCTCCCCACACCAACTGCAGCCTCTCTCCCCTCTGAATGCCAAGAGAACTAAGAACTCTAGGCACTGTACCCAAACCTTTTTCTCAGTTCAAATCTCGCAGCATTCCTGCCCCCACCTGAAAAAGAGACCCAAGTAAAAGAGGACAGTTAGGCCCCCCCTGTGGCCAGACGCTTTGCCTCTCTTAAGCAACTCAGCAATTATCCCTTAGTATGGGGAAAAAATTCTTCAAGAGGAAAAGAAAAGAATAAAAGAAAGGAACTCCCAAAACCCCAACATGGAGTCACTCCTGGATGTTTGGATGTCAAAGGCAAAACAGGAATAGTGAAATCCGTGCTGTAGATTGTGTCAGCCTGTAAATGTACGCAGGTGCCCATGCCCTTTGTTTCCCATGGACTGTTAAGAACTTGACCCCTTTGCCTGGAACTTCTATAAGATGAATAAATAGATGTATACATACAGCACGTGCACACATACAAACATACATTATATATGTGTATATATGTGTAAATACATTAACTTAGGAAATAATGTTACCAAGCCCTTTTTCCTGCTACTAAAGCAAATCACTGAATAATAATCCATTACATAAAAGGAGCAAGCTTCGTTCTGAGAACCATTAATATCACTTGTCTCCAAACTCCTTTATGAATGTTGTTCCAGAATATCCTGGCAGTGCTCTGCAATAATATCTCTTTTCTAATTTCCGGTCTAAGCATATCCACCACCATTTTGTGTCCATTGATTCTGAGCAGTGCTGCTTGTAAGCTTTAGTCATTTCCTCTTCCTCAGATCTGCCCATGGATGTATTTACAGACAGCGAATCCCTCCCTTCTCAGACTTTGCTTTGTGAGACTAAACAACTTCTTTTAGACTGCTCACACCCCAATGTGGTTCAAACAGACCTTGCCTGTGCCTTGTCCAACCTAGGCTGGACTTGATGATCTCCAGGTCTTTTCCAACCTCATTGATTCTGTGATCTTGTGGTTCTATTTCAATCTGAATTTGCATTTCTTTAATGGCTTTGCTTTCATTTTTCAAGAGTAGTTCTCACTAGTTAAATGATTACATCAATCTTTCCCTGTACAATCAAACACCTGTCCTAATAAGCTAAATAATCATATTTGTAATTTTTTTTGCTGCATCATGTTAATAGATACAGCCAATTACTACTCTGATTTCTCTTCTGCAGTATATTGATAGTTTCAGACAAGTAACTTCTCACCACTGGCTGAAATGCAGGACCAGCACAGGACCTTGCACTTTGAGCTGTTGTCTTTCACACCAAAAGGCATAAAATTAGTAAGAATATTATTGGATTAGGCCAGTATTTTACTACTTTCTTCCCACATCAAGACTTCCTCTTTATGCAGCCATGTCTGGGACTTGTCTCACTTTCAGGTATATGAAGCAATCTCCAGAAACATGAACTAAATCTGACTCTGGATTGTCCAAAGTGCACTGTTGATTTTGTTTGCAAGGAAAACATTTCAACAGCAGAACATAAAGGCAAAACTAACAGAGAGATGCTGCAAAAGGAATTTGCATGATGGCATTTGCTTTATCAAACTTTAATCATCAAAGTCTAAGGTGGTTGTGTGTTTTCCCTCCACAACCACCAGAAAGATGCTGGCACCTCTCCAGGGTTTTTATCACTCAGGCACTTATTTGAGGATCAGATGAACTGTTTCCCATCAGTGCCTGCTTCTTCCTTTCCACAGATTGTTGAGTGAATCTGCATTAGCAGAGCAGCTGAAGCACACATCTAAAAGCAGATGAAATGAGCCTCTCCTCACTGTTTATCTTAAAATCCAAAAGAATATTCCAGTCAATGACACTTGGATTTTTCGCTCATTGAGAAGAAAACATATCACAGAGAAGTCACCTGGGATGCCAGAGAACTGTTTTAAAAGAACTAAACTCCCTAAATCTGGTCTTTATCGATATCGATATGTCATGAGACAAACATAAACACTGAAAGAAAAACATGGAATGTTTAAACCATTTTTCTTTCCCCAGAAGCAAGTGGCTTTTAGAATATCCATTGCACAAATTGCTCTAATTATAAATTGGAACAAGAATAAGTTTTGGAATTCTGATTTCACATGACAGAGCTCTGATTCTATGGTGGAAAAAATGGCTGAAACAGGAAATTTTCTTCAAACAATCCTATGTTGCCATCTGCCCTTATATCAGACCGATTCTATCTTCTAGGAGCTCACTCTGAAGAAATATGGTCTTTTAGCAGACCAGGGTGTTTAAACAAAATTATCGTTCTCCCTCTTGTTTGTGACAAAAGGTAACAAATGGAGATTGGGAGTTCCTGAGTACAGCAGGAGCTCTGGAATAATTATTAACATTAATTTCTAAAAAAAGAAAGAATTTGATGTGAAGGGCCAAGGCATAAGGACAAATTAGACAGAGAAGAGATGCTGATTTTCAAGTCTGAGCTGGAAATAACACAGATGGAGAAGTGAAAAGAATAGTAAACATCGTGTCTGCAAACTGTTCTCTGAGTGGGTGTTTTTGGGAGAGTGCCAGCTAAAGGATTCAACTTTTGGTAGGATAAGTATGTTTTACCCATGCCCAAATTTGTGGGTGATCAACTCACAAATCAGCTGATGAGTTAGCTGATCTAATGTTGCTTTCTTAGAAAAAACACTCAGGTTTGCAAATATCTTTGATGACACACTTTTGGCAACTCAGGGAGATGCTGGAACACATTCCCCTTCTCTGTTACACATCCCCCTCTGCACTTTCTGATGGGCAAATGCAAGTCCAAAAATGCAACAAACTATTCTGTATTAATTTATTTGTCGTGTTTTCCTCTGCACACAAAAAAACTTGCAGTTCTTTGCACATTTATCAGGAGAAGTAGCAATAACCTCAGTACACCATCCCACTTAGAATGGGAATTCAGAAACATTTTACTTATCAGGCCGTAAATCCAGTCTTCTGTTTGGCTCTCTAACTTCATTGGCTCTGAAGGCAGAAAAGGAGATGATTTTCCTTCTTCAGGCTGAGATTTTGGTAACAGTTAAAGTGGGAATAGAGAGTCAAAATTTACACTTGTAGCCAGTGAGTGAAACAGAAAACTCATATGCTGCTGCTTTTGTGGGAATACACTGTGGTAAAATGAATAATCCCCAATACTTCAACTTCTTAGGAGCGAAAATAAAAGGCAATCAGGTGCTTCTGAAGTGCTCAGTCTGTTTGGCTCAGTTTGCTGTCTCTCTAGAAAACCTGATGTGTATTCTTGGCAGCAGGCATCAGTGCCCCGAGGGAGAGGATATACAAGCCTGCAGGAACGTAGATAAACATCTAAGTTCTTACTCTGCATAACAACAACAAAAAATAATCATTGAAAGCCTTCAAAGTGCTGCCAAGGGGCCCTTCTTCATAGTCACAAGTACCTTACTAAGAGGAGAGCTTACACTTCTAATTGAAAATATTCATATTTAATAGATCCAATCACAATTCTGACTTTTTTTGAAAACAGAAAAAATAATCTATAAGGTTATATTTTTCTGGGGCCAGGGAGGGAGGAATGCATGTCCTTTCTAGCACTGGGCAATGTTTTGCTTGTAGTAATGCCTAATGGTTTTGTCAGTTGTTATTTACATAATAACTTTCAGAACCAAAAATGCAGGAAACATTTTGTAAAATTTAGTAGCTTGCTGGAAATAATTATGCACCTCACAGAAGCATCTACTGACTCTAGAAGCACATAGAGTTCAGCTGGTATAACTGAAGGTGAGGGTGTGTAATTGTCAGGGGAAATAGTATTTTATTATAGAATTTTCTAACAGTGGGTATTTGGTCAACTCTGGCAATTCCACAGACGTACGGACTGACTGCCCTTTGGGAATGCTATTTATAAACTCAAAAGCGGCTGAACAGCACTCACAAAAAGGCTGCCAGTTTCAAGAAAATTAATGACAATCTGACATTGTTGGAGGATGAAGAGAGAAGAGGCTTTGTGCTGAGCTTAAGGCATGAAGTGTGTTTGCACTGCTTTGTCTTGGCCTCTCTGTGGAAGCCTGGGGTATTGATGGGAGCACCCTGCTCATGGCTTTGTCAGCTTAGGCAAATCAATACAGAAAAATGTAAACTTACAGGTAACTTCACATCCCTTTCTCCTAAAGGCTTACGAGAGAAAACTGTGTCTTTGTGTCCTGGAGCCTTCAGGGTGTGTCTTTGCTGTACTTCCATNGCGCCAAGACAATAACACCCAAAATAGTTCCCTGAGTGCAAGTACTTTGTGCAGTTTCTGGACCTAATCCATCGTTTTGGTAATAGACTGGTTTTATTTGGAATTTTAAAAATTCCTGTCAGACATAGTTTAACTGCAAGTCCACACTGCTCTAAAGACTAACAATTCCCTGCTTTAAATTTTCCTGCTGGATTTCGAAACGGAACTTACTGAGCACAACCATCAGATGAGCACCAGAACCAGCAGAGGAGTGAGAGAACCAGAAGGAGAAGTTCAGTGTCAAAGAGTGACACGATCCAGTTGCTGTGTCAGTGCCTCAGCTGCTGTTGGCAACCACACTTCCAGCACAAAGGGCCTGTACAGGTATCAGTGACTGTCTTTGAATAAAAAAGCACTTTCAGTTGATACCATCATCCTACCTGTGGCACAGAAATGCAGGCACACATATAATGTGTGTGCATTTACTGTGATACGAGTATTTATGTATCAAATATTTTAATAAAACTCACAGACTTTGGAGCAAACTTTCTATCTTCTGATCATTGCAGTTAGGGCTACATTGCTGTTACTGATGGAGTGAAGGGGAAATTACTTTGCTAATGCTGTATGTTTCGTGTGAAGTCATCTCTGCAGAGAAAAGGCTTTGTATCCTGCTCATGGAGCATATGTGAGAACTGTTACAACAAGCAGCTTCCCGTTACTTTTATTTTGGAAAGACAAAATGGCTGAAGGCCACAGCTGTTGATTTATTCAGATGCCTTAGGAAACCATTAGCCCATTGGACCCTGAAGATGAGATTCCTTTGTGCTAGATGTTAATATAAGGAAATCCCAAACAGGGGCTGCCAGAGGGACATAATACAAATGCAAAATGCCAAATGTACCTGGAAAGGAAGGAGGTAGATGGTTGCTTATTACAGAAGAGAAAAAAAAAAGCCAGTGAAAAGCACAGTTTGCTTTTTTTTCCTTTTTCTTAAGTACAGTGTGATGTACAATCAAACCGTGAGATGAAAACTCTCCTGTGTTCAAATCAAACAGAATATCTTTGAAACACACTGCTACACATATGGTTGTACCGTTAACGCCTGCATGTCCATGTGAACTGGTTTTTATCAGCATAATGTGGATGGAGCTGCTCCACACACTCCCTGCTGTTTGCAGCTTTGTTTTAATTAGTTGTAATAGCCCAGTATAAATGAATTGCATCCTCAGAAGAGAGGTAAAAGAAAAAACGTAATAGCTGTCATCAGGGTAGGCAACTCTTCTTTCAGATTGCTGCTGTAATGGCCTCATGGCAGAAACATGATTAATCATTGCCTGTACTTAGCCTGAATTTCACAAACACCTCCCTCTCCCCCATTCTTTTCTTTCAAGATTCAACAGTTACAAGTACTTTATTTCATACCTGTGCAGAAGTGACATTTCTAATACTTCATTCAGAACTTTAAAAATATTTAGCACAGGACAAGCTGTCATCTACAATAATGTTTAAATCAACGTGGGGTCCTATTTGAAGGATGTATTTTTATATGTCACAATGAGGCCACAGAATTGAAACTTTTCCTGGCTCCCTGTCTTGTTCTCAGCCCAGCAAAATGGAGTAAGGCACAGGAGCTTTTGGCATGTGGCAAAGAAATGACACAAGGAAGAGGAACAGTACTCACTAGTCAAGGCTGAACTGATCATAGCAAAGACGATGTGATCGACTGAAGAGGTTGATAATAATGGAGGAAATAGACAAAGAGTAGTTGAAACAAAGGACAGAGGAATTTGTTTCCACTGGCTGATGTTCCTCCACCTTTCCAACTAAAATTTTAATCAATAAAAAACAAACCATATTTGTGGTGTTGCCACAACAGTTTCCAGTTAAAGACAGATCAAATCAGGATAAACTTCCAGGGTTCATATAATTTCCCTGATTTTGGTTGATTGCTTGCTCAGTGTGTGAGAATGCAAAATATGGTTGGTTTAGTGCAGACCAGTTCTTATAGAGTTCTTATAGATCAGCACTGATCCACATTCCACGGTTTGAAAAATACGGCATTAGGGCATGATTCTTTCAACAGCCTGAAAAATGGTCCCACAAATTCCTTAGTATCGCTGGCTCTATTCTGGTGATTCTCTTTGTATCCAGCTGGTTACAGTTTTTCACCCTCCTTTAGCAATCATCTGCAAGGCAGACTCTGACCAGTTGCTCTTGGCCTGGCTGGAGGGAGTTGTGCTGTACTCAAGGGGTCCAGCCAGTGACCCCGTGTAGTGCTAAGATGCCCCCTAATGGAGTGTCTGCAGTGGGTACTGCAGAACTGGGGTACAGAAGAACAGGAAAAACAAAGTTTGCTTTGCTTCTTCGAATAATGATTTAATCTGAGAATCATTAAAGTTGGTAAAGACCCCTAAGATCATTGAGTCCAAACTTTGACTGGACACCATCATGACAACTAAACCAAAGCACTGAGTGCCACATCCAGTCTTCCTTGAAGAGTTCCAGGGATGGTGACTTCACTACCTCCCTGGGCAGCTCAGTCCAGTGCCTGACAACCCTGTCCTTGACGAAATTCTTCCTGATGTCAGTGTGAACTTCCCCTGGCACAGCTTGAGACCATTTCCTCTTGCTCTGTCCACCCCCCATCTGGCTCCACTCTCCTGTCAGGGAGTTGTAGAGAGTGAGAAGGTCCCCCCTGAGCCTCCTTTTCTCCAGGTTGAGTCCCCTCAGCTCCCTCAGCTGCTCCTCAGCAGACTTGTGCTCCAGACCCTTCCCCAGCTCTGTTCCCTTCCCTGGAACCCCATCCACAGCAGGTGAAAAAAAAAAATAGGTTCAGTATTAGTATGCAAGCTTCTTTTTCCCCTTGCTTGAAAATCTGCATTTTGATACAATTTTTATTTACAAAAGAACTGCTCTGTGTTTTCATATTTTCTCTATTTTTTTTTTAATAAGAGTCTTATCTCCTTCTGTGGAGTAAACAGATTCACTCTCCACTGAGTATGCAGTGAAGGGAAAAGTACTGTATATGTTGAATGAGTATTTTCCCACTGTTTGTATGTTTTTAAATGAAATATATCTGCTGCAGCTTCAAACCAGCAGAGGGAGTTTGCTCATCCAAATAATTTTTAAACTTCTCAACACAATCCTATATTTCAGTAGTGTTGTTACCTGGCAGAAACTGCTGCTGAAAAGAAAAGTTAAACTCTTATAATCCAGACTGTTTAACTCCTTAGTGCTAGAGGCTGTTTGCTTCCAGTCAATTTTTTTTGGACATCATTGTGCAAGAAGTTGCTGCAATGAAAAATGCACTAGAGAATTAAAAGCATGAAAAATCAACTCAGCTGGAATGTTTGGGAGCAAACTATTTGGTTAAAGGGGAATGTACAATTACTGCAGTACATATGCCACTCAAATGTGCATGAAACCACTGTGTGGTAACAGCGGACACACATTTGTTTTTTTTGGAAAAAAAAGCCAGTTCCTTTATTTTTTACACTCTAGAGAGAAGCTTTGAAAGTTCCTGGTTTAGGTTTCTTTATTTGGAAATAATGGAGTAATTTTAAGATCACCACAGTGGCAAAAAAGGTCAAGTGAAATATTCACTGTAGCAGTACTAGGGAAAAGAGTCTCATTATTACTATTTTTTTTTTGTGAGAGAAAAGAAATCAGCTCCAGTGGTGACAAATTCTATCTTATCTTATCTTATCTTATCTTATCTTATCTTATCTTATCTTATCTTCTTATAAACATGCATAGCAGGAACTATACAATGATCTCTCTTGTAAAATAAAATTATAGTAGTTACTGACGTTAACAGCGGATATTATCTCGATCTGCAAGTATGTCCCAACTCTTCCTCTCTCAAAAGTAAGCTAGAAATTCTGATATTCCATTAAGCTCAATCATAAAACACTTAAAATGCTAAACTTTAATTTTTAAAACTTTTGTTGAACAGGTTTGTGAGAAAATTACATAATTTTTGGAACTTAATTAGATTTGAAAATAGTCTGAAACAAATATGCACTTTTATAATTCCACAGAGTCAGAATATCAATTCTCTACACCTTGAAATGAAAGGAAGGTCTGAATAACAAGCAAGAGCCAGTGTTCCCTGTATATCTATATATGAGTAAAACTATTTTCAAGGGATTGCATAAATACCAATTATTGCCTAATATCCAAGGGAAAATGGCTCATTAAATTTTTCAGCTTTTACTGAAGTGGAAAATGAGGAAGGAACTCATTTTAGGCGATTTAGAAGGCAATTTTCGGTAAATATGCATTTAGCACATGCCACCAGACATAGAGCATAGAGAAAAGAAATGAGGTAGTCACGTGATTTAACAGTTGAGTGAAAATAGTCAATAGCCTGGCACAGATGTATTTTCTTTACATGTATTACAATTGCCAGCTCATATGAGAATGCTAAATATGGGTCCCTGTGCTGCTCTGAGTCACACACGAGCAGACTCTTGCTCTTTTGCAAACCTCAGTGCCGTGAAGTCTTGTCAAACTCAACGAAGCGTGAGGCAGACACAACTGCCAGTGCCACACACCTCATGGGCCACAGCCCAGCTTTAGACAGAAAACGGCACAGGCTGCAGGTGATGGATTCAGCAGCATCGCAGGCAGTCACCCACAGAGAGACAGAGACTTGGGCTCAGCAGCCATAGGGGCTCCCTCAGGAGCCATTCCATTTCTGCCTCACTGCTACTGGAAAGAGGATGGAGGCTGAAGCACAGGACCAGCGGATGCTGGTGCATCATCATCGGAGCAGATGGGCTTGGAATAAAACTCAAGTTTTGTACTCAGGCTGCTAAGAAGCTTTGAGCCAGCCCTGGCCAGAGTTACCAAGGCATGTTGAAATAAACCAGAACTTCACAAAGCCGGTATCTTACCTGTCCACAGTGTAAGAACCAAGAACCAGGGCTTTGCTCTCCAGCCTGTTTTGGGCTGAAGGGAGGGACAAAGGTAGCTTTATGTCAGCATGAGTGAAAATGAACTGGCATGAGATTTGGCCCTAGTTCAGACCAGCTTCCAGAAAGAAGGCTACATGGAACTCCTTCAAAGCTCTGTAAACATGTACACTATGGACATTTTATTTCTCGCCTCTTGTTCATGCACACTTAGCTTTGTGCCAGAGTTTAAAAAAGTAAAAACTGCTACATCAGATAAAATTTATAATTCCTCTTATCCTTTATCCTTCTTTTTTTAGCATGTAGCTCTACAAAGGAGGTGGAAAAAAGTGATACAGCAGACAGATGAGGATAATTCATCCTCATGGAAGTTATTTTCTGAATTTTTGTTGGGAGCGACTTCAAACTCTAAGGCTGATGTTTCCTTTCTGTCTCAAACCTCCTCTTCTTATTAAGTACTGTAAACCTGGGGGTGCAGGGAGGTTATGGTTTTATAAAACATAGATTCTTCTTTTAAGGGGAGCATCATGGGGCCATTTATCAGCAAAACACTGCACCTGCTTCAAGGAAATTCTGACTATGACTTGTACATTCCCAGTTCTGCAGTTGAAAAAACTGGAAGCATCTGCCTCAAAGTATAGTAAAGCAGATAAAATACCATAATAAAATGTGATATATGCTTGTTTATACGCTCGGACTGCACATTTTGTCTTTAGTGCTCATTATCTGACTCATTTTCTGTTTGTGTGCCATGAGAAAGATGCTAAGCAAAAGCTGACTCCTGGAAATACTTGACATTCTTTTCAGGCTAATTTTGTCCTGAGCTTGGCTGAAACGGCTCATTTGGAACCACTCATAAAAGGATGTCTGCAGCAAGGAAGAGGAAATATTTTCATTTCAGAGAGCCCTGCTGTGTTATATTCCCTGATTTTCATCAAAACCAGACCATGTTTACTTGTCCTTTTGGCCTCAGGGTCAGGGTTTTTTCTTTAAATCACTTCAGTTCTAAGTAGTCGTTTCACTCATTCCTGAGTTTCCCACAAAAACCTAAACAGTGGCAGCCTGATATAGCTTGGAGCACTTTCCTACATGCATCTGAAGTAAAAAAACCTCACCCAACAAAAAATACCCCTACTCTATAGACTCTTCAAAAGCAGTACACAAGCCCACAAATGTGCATGATGTTAATGACATTGGCCAAGGGGATGGTTAGGTTGGAAAAGACTTCCCAGATCATCCAGTCCAACCTGTGACCAGACAGCACCATGTCAGTGAGACCCTGGCACTAAGTGCCACGTCCAGTGTTTGCTGGACATTGCTGCAGGGATGGTGACTCTGCTGTCTCTGAGCTGCCCATTCCAGTGCGTAATCACCTTTTCTGTGAAAGGCTCCAAGCTGAGCCCCCTGAGCTCCCTCAGCCTTTCCTTATAAGACTTGTGCTCCAGACTCAGAGGAAGAGGAGGGCTTTGTGCTGGGAAGCAGGGCAGGGATGTGGGGTGGCCCCAGCAGTGAAGGGCGTGGTGAGGGGGATGGTGCTGTTTATGAGCCCTTGAGGCCAAGAAGGCAAAAGGAATCCTGTGTGCATTAGGAAGAGCATTGCCAGCTGGCCAGGTAGGTGATCCTGCACCTCTGCTCAGTCCTGCTGAGGCACATCTGGAGTGCTGTGTCCTGTTCTGGGCTCTGTGAGAGACATGGAGTTCCTGAAGCAAGTCCAGTTGAGACTATGGAGATGGTGAAGAGAGTGGAACATCTCTCTTACAAGGAAAGGCTGAGGGGGACTGGGGCTGTTGAGCCTCGAGAAGAGACAACTGAGAGGGGACCTCCTCCGCATCTGTCAGTGTCTGCGGGGAGGGCTCAGAGCAGGGCCCAGGCTCTGCTCTGTGGGGCCCAGCAACGGCACAAGAGGAACGGGCAGGAACTGATCCCAGGAAGTTCCACCTGAGCATGAGGAAGAACTTCTCTGTGCAGTGACCAAGCACTGGAACAGAGAGTGTGTGGAGTCTCCCTCACTGGAGATATTCCAGAGCTGTCTGGACACAATCCTGTGCCTTGTGCTCTGGGTAATTCTGCTTGAGCAGGGAGGTGGAACCACTGTGGTCCCTTCCAACCTGACCCCTTCTGTGATTCTGTGATTGTGTGAAGGGGGCTGTGAGGGATGTGAGGGGGGTGATGAGGGGAGTGATGAGGAGGCTGATGAAGGGGCTGTGAGGGGGTTGATGATGGAATTGTGAGGGGATGTGAGGGGAGTGATGAAGGGGCTGTAAGGGGGTTATGAGAGGGCTGTGAGGGGCTGTGAGAAAGCTGATTGGGAGGGTGATGAGAGAGCTGTGAGGGGGTTATGAGGAGGGGGTTATGAGGAGGGGG